>JANEYF010000395.1:0-67504 GCA_029963845.1 Rhamnusium bicolor
CGTGGTTTTTCCAGCACACCCCGACTAAAACTATCTCTTTCTCTTATCTTCCTTTATTTTAATTATTTTAAGTCTTGGACATTATATACTACTAAATGCATTATATTTTTATGCCACCCCTAACCACAACCGGGCGGTTTGAGACATGAGCAATAGCACCGGCCAGCCTCAGTAGACGATTCTACCGTATGGCGGGAATGCCGCAGTGGTTTTCTTTGTTAACAATAAACCTGTCTTATGTATATGTATTATAACGTTTCATTGTATATATGTGTATAAATAAAATAACACCCTAGATAAGTTAGCTATGTAATAAAATAGGCAACAAATTTTTTTAAATTGGAATTGGAAAAATTGGTTTACTGCCTATCGACCGCACGTTTTGTTCAACAGTGTAACACTGATCCGTGCAGCTTCGGTTTTGGTTGAAGTGTTGTCTAATTCATGTGATGTTTATTTTTTTACGGCCTGAACGTGTCCAAACACGAACGTTGAACGCTCGACATTGGTAGCTCATAGGTTTGACCGTCGGTCACACGATGCGGCAAACTATCAAACGTCCAACGTTGGAAGGTGTTCGTAGCATCGCGTAGCGCCGAATTAATAATGCTTTGTAGGAGGTTACTCAACTTAATATTTCAGCAAACTTGGAAGATAACTCTAAGGTTCGAAATTATGTAATTTGTCCTCGTAATTTCTCATATAGATTATGGTATAATTTCACATCTTAAATGAAACAATATGCCTAGGTTTATTTTCAAAAGAGGTCGATGTCTTATTTACGAATGAATTCAGAATAACTGCACCTTTCGGTTGATGGGCAAATATTATAAAGAATATTTTGCCATCAACATTAAAGTTCGTTCGTTCTATTTCGGCAGAGAAACATCCTCCTTGGACAAAATTCTAAGTGCAATTAAAGAAAGTGAAGATGATCCTCAAATAAGCGGGAAAGAAATTTTAAAAAAATATATGCGAGAAATGAATTTTACAAGTGAAAAACAAAACAGAAAAACACTTTTAATCAAGAAACAAAAACTCATTTGTTGGAGACGAAATTACTTAAGGTCAATACAAGATTTGCAGTGAAAATAATAGTTCTGTTATTTATAGTACAAGTAATAAAGACAGTTTGTTCACGAGCGGAATATTAGCACACGAGGCGTTTAACCGAGTGTGATAATTTTCTCCAGTGGATAAAATTTCTGTAGTTACGCGTGGCATTCAATATTTTATCAAACACGTCTTTATTGAAGTTCATGTACTGAATTTGAAATGTATAATTTTCCATAGATTTTATGACAGTAATCTATTTGATACTCTAGGCTCATGATTAGATTTGATACAGCGATTGCAGCGTAGATTGGTGTTTGGTTGCTATTGTAAAGTTGATTTCAAACTTATTTGCAACATAAATATCTGATGTGGCCAGCACATAATTTTCTTATACCCGTATAAATATTTCTGATCTAAAAAAATCATTCTATTTAATAATTCACTTATCTCAGTTCAATTTTAATAGCATATCTTGAAATGTTGTTGAAACTATTAACTGCCAAATTTGGAAAGTTTCCTATAAGTATTTTTTGAGTTATCGTGGCCACACACATACACATCTCCACATACACACGAACCGACAGACATCATTCGAAAAATAGTCAGAATGGATTCACGAGAGTTCAAAATGTATATATCAATCAAAATCTCGAGTTCGAAAAAATCACGATACACGAGGAAGTATAGTTCCTTATATTAGGTATAAGAAAGTAAAAACCGTTGGCGACTTTAATCCCATTTACCGTCAAAGGTGGCGACATTTTTTATGTTGCAAATAGCTTAAAATATAACCAATTAGGTCGAAAAAATCATTTTTATAGATTTTTAAATTTCTTCTAAATTCTTCTTTATTAAAACCATCGAATTATGCTAATTAAAAATATACATAATTTGTATACACATTTTTTAGAAAAGTTGTTTCATTAAATGGAAATAATTAAGATTGATCTACTTCTGTTGTGTAACAAATTGCTTATACAACCTCATCCTCATTTTTTCCTGTCACAGCTTTTGTTATTCATGTTCGTCAGTTATCATTATATTCAAGAGCGTATATTACAGATGGGTAAAATGTTCATTTTCCTAAGTGCAAGGTCAATAGCAACTTCTTGAGATATCGACTTGTTGAGTAGTTTCTACAAATGTTTATCTACATCTTTACAGGATAAATCCATTTAAATTGTAACCACTTAAGAAAAATAAATTATATTTAACTTCATCATATCAACTTCAGATATATGTTTTCCATTTTATTAGGAACATTTTTAATATCAAATTGCTTAAATAAAGTGTCTATAAAGGATATTTTAAGATGGCATGTGAATATTTAACTTTTTCTTTTCAAGAACACAAACCGAATAAACTACCAATTGACATTATTCTTGACATATTGATTCTGAAAATGATATAAAATTTTGGCAATTGTCCTTGTTCCGAAAACAAGTAAATTTTTAATTTAAATAAAAAAAATAATAAAATAGAAATGTACAATCCCTATTTTAAATTACGATTAATCGTAACGCATATTATAATACTATGTACAAAATATTAAAAACATTAAAAATTGAAAAGGTAATCTTTGTTCAATAGATGAAATGACGAAACACTGAGTTTTAGAGTTTTCACTTATACGTAGAGATCGGAAGGTAGTGATAAATTCCAGCGACGGCTTCTATGTGGATATAATATTATATTGTAAACATCTAATGAAACATTTCCAAGTAATATAAAATTACAAAATGTTCTTATGTACATACTATGCAATGAATCTGTTTTCTTTACCAAAATGAGGGAACAAAAATGAAAGGTTTTATCAGGTGATTAGATGGCTTGTAGCTATACAAAAAAAAAAATTTAACATTTTTTTTTTCTCTCCCTACACACCCCCCGGGGGGGGGGGATAAAAAACTCCCTTTTTTTAATAAAAAAAAATTTCCCCCCCAAATCTTTTGGGGTGTGATTTCCACTCCTCCCCCCAAAAACACAAACCAACACAAAAAAAAAGGGGCCCCCCCCCCCCAACCCAACCCAGAAGCCCCCAAAAGTCCCGCCCCACCAACCCCCCCCCCCCCCCCCCCCGGCGGTTCTTTTTTTTCTCCCCCTCTCTTTCACTCCCAAACACCCCCCCCCGCCCCCCCCCCCGACCGGCCCCCCCGTTCCCCCCCCCCCCCCCCCCTCCCCTTCCTCCCCCCCCCCCACCCCCCCCCCCCCAACCAGGCCCCCCTCCTTCTCCTTTTCTCCCCTCTTCTTTCGCCCCCCCCCGCGTCCTCCTCTTTACTCCTTCCCTTCCCCCCCCCCCAGAAGAGGGGGGGGGCGGTCCCCCCCCTTCCCCCCTCCACCACCTGGGGGTCCTCCCCTTTGGGGGTTGGCTCCCCCGGCCCCCCCACCCCCCCCAATCTACCCCCCATCCCCCCCCCTCCCCCCGCGCCCCCCACACCCCCCCCCAAAAAAAACCCAAAAACCAAAAAACCAAAAACCCTCCCCCTTTTTTCTGGGGCCCCCAAAAAATCCCTTTTTCTTCTTCCCCCCGGAGACCCCCTCCCTCCTTCCTTTTTTCTTTTTTTCCCTCCTTCTTCCCCCCACACCCCCAGCCCCGGCTCCCCCTCCCTCCCCCCCCCCCCGGCGGCTGTTCCCCTCCCCGTCGGGGGGGTAGGGTTGGTTTGTTTGGTGGTTGTTCTGCCCTGAGTGGGGGGGGTGTTGTCCCGCTTAAAAAGGGGCTTCACCCGAAAAAAACCAAAAAAAAAAGCGGCCGGAAAAAAAAAAAGGCACGGAGGGGGGGGGGGGGGGGGGGAGCCGCAGAAGTCCTCCCGGCTTCCCGGGGGAAAAACACCAACACACCCCCCCCCCAACACCCCCAGAGGGGAGTGCGGCGGGCCCTCCCCCCTCTCCCCCCCCCCGCGGCACCCGCCCCTCGGGGGCGGGGGGAAGCCGCGCCGCGGGCCGCATCACCCCCCCCCCGGCGTGGGCCCTCGGGGGGCGGCCCCCCCCCCCACCAGAGGGGGGGGGGGGGGGGGGGGGGGTGGACTTCGCCCCGGGCGCCGGGGGCCCCCCCCCCGCCCGTCCCCCTGCCCCCGCTGTCCCTTCCCGGTAAAGTCTTCCTCTACCTCCCCCCCCCCCTTACTCACATTAGAATCCTTCCCCCCCCCCCCCCTAACCGGGGGGGGGGGGTTGGGGGTGCCCCTTTCCTCCTCCTCCTCTTGGTTATTTAAAAAAGAAAATGGAGGGGTAGTTGGGTTATATTTTGTTTGTTTTTTTTTTTTTTTTTTTGTTCTTTTTCTTTTTTTTTTTTTTTTTTTTTTTTTTTTTTTTTTTTTTTTTTTTTTTTCTTTTTTTTTTTTTTTTTTTTTTTTTTTTTTTTTCTTTTTTTTTTTTTTTTTTTTTTTCTTTTTTTTTTTTTTTTTTTTTTTTTTTTTTTTTTTTTTTTTTTTTTTTTAACTTCCCTTCCCAACCATCCCACATTCCCACCAAACCCCCTACCTCTCCTCCCTCGGCCGGGGGGCCACACTCCACTTCCTCCTCGGTCTCGTTCGTTTCTCCCACACAACCTTATATAATATTCCCCCCTAACTTCCTTGTTTCCTTGAGTTGGACTCTCCCCACACCCGCCTCGTCCCCCCCACCCCCCTCCTCCCCCCCCAAGGTGCCTCCCTGTTCTCCACACACTTCCCACCCCAACTCCCCCCACCCCCCCCCCTCCCCTCCCGGGGGGGGCGCCGCGCTTCCCCCCTCCCTCCCCTTCCCCCCCTTATGTTCCCCCTTGTGTTTTTTTCCACTCCTCCCCCCTTTTTTTTGAAACTCCTTCTCCTTCCTCTCCCCCCTACAATTTTTATTAAATATTTGGAAGAACTTACATAACTCTACCAAAAAAATCTGGGGGGGGGGGGGACTCTCCCCCCCTTTCCTCTCTCCCCCTCCCCCCTCCTTCCCCCCCCCAAAACTCCCCCTTCTCCTCCCCCCTTCCCCCCCTTGGCCTTTTTTTAAAATCTTTTTAACTTTTTTTTTTTTTTTTAATTTTTTAAAAAAAAAAACAATTATTTGCTGGCCGACGGAGCTGATTATTTTCGAGTATCCAATAGCAATTTTTTTTTAAATTGGATTTAACCAATAGTAATTCATAGATAGATATAGTCTGTTCGCGTTTCTTAGCTCACGTTTAAGCCCACAGCACCATTGAAAATGAATACACTAATAATTTCGAAGTTATTGAAATACACTCTAAATACAGTATAGTATAAAATGTATTTGTGAATAACACGTAGATACGTAAAAAAGTGCAAAATTAAAGATAACGGAGGTTAACTTTTTAAAATGTCTCATTCAATTTTTGCAAAAGTTTATTAGTAAGCAGTTCATGTGCCATCGGAAACGACATTAAGAAAAAAATATTTATCACAGAGATAAAACGATATTAAACAAAAAAAATTTCTGAACTGAATAACAAATACGTCTGGATTAGCGTGGAAGAAACCATCAATGCTTGTAGCTGGACAATGGAAAATGTTTTTGTGGGTGCATTAAAATTAGTAGTATACTTTTATTCTTGTGATCGTTGGGTAAAAATACATGTGTGTGTTAGTATTACATTAACCAATACGTTCAGTCCTCTTGGCATTAACTTTGGATGTTACGGAACTCGCCAAAATAACCACAAGGTAAGAATATATTGTGTCATATATGCGGTGATACAGCACTTGGTGTCAACCCTGGAGTTAACGTCATTTATCGCTCCCCATCTCTAAATTCATCAAAAACCAGTAATAATCTGCCATCATATATAAATTCCTTTTACCCTGATGTTCCATTCTCATTACATTTTGATGTAAACCTTCTCCTAGTTCACCACTTACCGTTGCCACTTTGCTAAAAAACCTAAATACGAATGAAGGATAAATCTTCAAAGACATTTCAGGGTTATAATCAAAGTCTAATCGTTCTGCGACTTTTTAATGCGTAAGTATTCTTGAACATCCTCATTTAAAGAGATCCATGGTATAAGTTCATGTTAATTGAGATTTTCCTCACAGAAAACATCCATTTGAGCTGAATTGACTAGTAACAACACTTTTATTCCGCGCAACGGAACAATTAGAATGTTACAACAAGTGTTTCTGATTCTATCGATATTGCTGCAATATTTATTCAATTAAATATGCATTAAAAAACTGTATTTGCTCGGAAAAAATTAAAATTCTTTATAATTTCCCAATAAGTAATAGATTTATTATCTCATTTTGAGATACGTGTTTTTGGCTTAGAAGGGAAGAATAGCTATTTGCATGGACAATACCGTGTGTCCCCAATTCGAAGCTCACCATTGGGATTTTGGAAACGGTAAGAGCTAAAAAAGTTGGTTAAATAAGATAAGTTTTAGCAAATTTTATGCCGATTACAAATCCGTTAAGAAATCATGGCTACCTGAAACCGTTTTTGAGATTTTCATTTCACATTATTAAGACATTTTTTGGAGACTAATATTTTTGTCTAGAAACGAATGCTCGTTAGTTTTTTGTTTTCGAGATATTCGAGGTAACTTTTGTTTTTCTTATGGCAGCCATATTGGATTTTTCATTTTTCAGATTGCGTTTAAAAAGAGCTCTCAAATAATATATCACATGTTAAGGAAAATTGTTTTTCAACGGAATAATTTAAGAAGAGTTATCTATTGCTTAACAAAACAAAATAGTAGGCCATTGAAAACCAAAAAGTTTTTGTAAAAACAGAGACAAGGAAGTTGCTTATTCAGACGGTGACTAATTATTCTCTATGTACATAAGATCTACTGTAAATGCTTTATTTGTACAATCATGAAGGTTTTATTTGACATAAAATTGTTAATAAAGTGCTTCAAAATTTGAACAAAGAAATCCTCTTCATTAAGGAAGGGCATTCTTGTGTGCAAAGTAGTTAGTAATTAGTAAAATTTGAAAAATGCTTTTCAAAATACGACCAAATTCACACATTTCAGTAAAATTTAATAGGCTTTGGTAAAACAAATAATAAGCATTACTATTAGAATAGGAATGGAGTAAATAATGATTTCTCAGGTTAGTAGTAAAAAAAAAAATTTTATTGCATTTCTGGACGAATCTCGACGAATTATAATGAAAAAACATGACAAAAAATCTGTCCGCATGTCTGTAGTATCGCGATAGTAGCCACAGTTTTTGAGATAAAGCTTTCAAATTTGGTACACATGTTCTAAAGGTCAAAGACAATGATAATTTCGATAATGAGCAAAATTGGCCAGCTGAAAGGAGGTCCACGGGGCCCAAACTTTTTTGTATTTGCCTTTACAAAAAAAAAAAATCTTGAGAGATTATAAATCATGTCTACTACATCAAGTCCGAATATTTTTTAAGCTCATAAAATGGAGGTTAGGATAAATTTAACAATTTGACATTTGAAATGTCTAATTTATTTACAAAAATGTCAATGTCAATAAGAAGAAATTATTAAAATATATCACATGAATTATTGTTGACAGTATCGATTAACGCTGATAATTAATTATTAAAAAATGTTATTTTAAACATTTCAAGGTACACTATTAAAATTCAATTGAGGTAAGTGAAGAATTAAATAGAATGATTTTTTTACATCAGGATGATATATGTACATATATTGGTATAAGAAAGTTATGTGCTGGCCACATCAGATATTTTGTTTTGTTATCTGCACATATAATTAAACATTTATATATGTCACTATCTACTTAATTGACAGATAACCTTGCAATTTTTTTGTTTGGTCATTTGCTTTTGTTCTTCACACATTTTTTTGTATTTAAATATATACAGGATATTATACATTTACACAATTTATTTATAGTTAAATATTCACATAATCTACATATTTATTTTAGAGGGTGTTAAATATGTACTTACACATTTAGTAATTAAACTTAAGATTTTTTTCTATAGACACACTGCTTATTTACTTTTTTTGGTTCATTTTGCTCTTGTCCTCGTCGATTTTGATCGGCTGGCGCCCTCCATACCTTACATAAAGCAGTAACAGCTGACCTGATCCATGACCATAGCTCCCTAGAGTTGTTGTGCAGTACATAGAAATATGGTAACAACAGACAAATGCTTAAAAACAATTATAATACTTAAAAATGTAAGACAAATTAAAAGTCAATTAAAAAAAAACTTATTAAGTGAATGAGTGAAATCATGTCGCTAAAAAATACTCTGGCTACCTGCACTGCCATTTTCTTTTATTATATATTTAATGATCTCTAAAGTTGAAACTTTTATAGCCCACACCTCTAAACAAAAAACTAGGAGTATAGAACTTGTCTGTAAATTTAAAATCAGCACCAAGCATGTAACATTTATATGTGCCATTGTCGAAATATTTCATATCATTTTTTAGTTCGTTAACTATAATATCCTTGTCATTCTCACCTGTTTGTCTTTTAATATAATCAGTTATGTCATGTTTTGTTACTTCTGAATTAACTTTATATATGTACATCCACATTTTAGCAGTTACACCACCAAATTTACCACTTTTATTCATTCCTTGATCTATTTGTTTTTTGTGGATTTCTTGTCTTTGTACTGTTGTCCAACTTTTCGGGTCAGTATTGATATCGGTTGCTGTATTATTGCTGGTTTCTTTTACTTCTTGTCCCGACCTATTTTAATTATCTACTAAGGTAGGGAGGTCATTGGGTATTGGACTAGCCAAATCTATAATATTTCGCATTATATTTTCTTTGTTCTAATTCATAAGTTTCTATGTTATTTATCACAGGACTTGTTTTGGAATCATTGGGAATTTGTTTGTTAATCTCTTTTAAATTGATAGTGTTTTTAGAATTTCTATTTCCTTCACCATTTATATTTTTGTCTTCAAGGATATCTATAATTTATTTATCATTTATCATAGTTTCTTTTGTCTTCTATCAACTTTTTATATAATATAATTTGTTTGGCTAAACTTATATTTTCATGGGCTTGCATTAATGCATAAGAATGTTAAAACTCTGTTTTTCAAAATGCAAAACTTTTTAACACAGGAGCACATATTAAACATGTATCACTTCCTACAATTCATTGCAAAAAGTTACCCAACATCAATTGTGCAATATTGTCGGACTAGTGTAGCATAATTATAGGTAATATAAAATCTCATGAAATTCATAAATTGGTTTTGTTTTTGTTTTAATCTTATATTTGACGATATTTGGATTTTTTTATGAAATCTAATTGTGTCATTAGTTCTATGGAAGACAGAAAATCTGTGGATATGCTAATGTGTGAAAAATATAAGGTTTTCTATTATATTTTTATCATTCAATTATACTGACTAAATATCAAATAGACTTCAAACTTCAAACAGAAATAAATTGTAATTATTAATCTTTTTTGTAGGCTTAAATGAAGAAACTGCAGCGCAAGATATGGTGAAGATAATATGGAAGTGAACCATGCATATTATAAGCCAACAGAGTTCTTCATTCCTCAGAGAAATATTTACCATTGTTATCTTAAAGTAATTGCTCTGAGAGAAGGTGCACAAATAGTGTTGGGCATATATTATATTGAGCCTCAAGCTGGAGAGGTAATTCAAAGACTTGCCGCTGCCATCAAGTGAGTTTGTTTTGAATGTGTGTTGGTACTTCTAATAGTTCTTTGGAGGTTTTTACTAATTGGTAAGTCCAGTTATATCGTCACTTTTTGCTAAAGTATTGCATAAACATCAATTTGAAATACTAATTCGATGTATTTTCCATATATTTAGGAAAAAATATTATCATCGATTTTAGATTATCATTACGCATCATAATCAAAACGCTGTTTTTGATACACTTTTAAATGAAATTAAATTGAAAATTTTGCATCTATTATTTTGCCAAATTCACTGAAAATGGTACCACAAAGAGTGGCTAAAGTATTGGTTATTGTAGCAACGCATGTTCTTCATAAAAACCATTGTAACCGAAGAGGCACCGGCTTTCTATGCATGTTATCAGTGTAATTAGCGTCTCATTGGTCAAGAAGGACAACATTTTGCTTTCATGTTGGTTAACAGAGGAAAAATAGACATGGAAATGAAAACAATTCATACTGAATATTTTGTCATGAAATTAGGAATATATATTTTAATAATAAACCTGTTTTTTCTAGAACACAATTGTTCTCAATTAAGAGTAATTTATAGTTAATATGATTTACTGCATCTCCTAAAATAACTTCACATGCATCACCAAATGACATATTATTATACTCATGAAAATTATCAGTAACAGAACCTAACATTTATATTGTCCTTTATGCACCAGGAATGCACAAGATGAATTGTTACAATAAAAAAAATACAAAAATTATAATTAAAAAAAATATTAAATATAATAGGAAGTAAAATTGTTAGTAAATGATGTGCAGAATTAACATTTAAGTTCCAATTTTGTAATGTGATTAAGGAAAAAGGGATAAGTAATAATTAATAATGAATGAGAGCAGATTATTGTAATAAAAATTTATTTTGAGTGCGCCATTTCCGTATCTCTCGTTCACGAACTGACCCCGCTGCACGGTCTAGCTCGAGCTGGGGTGGGTTTCCTTGAGTCTTGGAATGATAAATTTAGATATAGTTTTCTGAACACAGCATATAGGGAAGGAAAGATAATATGTTTTATAAATTTTTTACAACAATTTATTCAGGTTAATAAAAACATTAAAAAAACTATGTTTCAGATCAGTGTTTAACCACTGAATATTTCGAATGTTAAATAATCCCCTATATTCTTAAATTAAAGCAGTTAACGTAACCTGGTCCGATACACAAAATTTGAAAACAAAAAAATAACTGGTAATGACGTATTACTATAAAAAACCTAATACTATGCAAGGGTATAAACAAATATTAAATTTCCAGAAAGAATATTCAATTAAACTGGTAACTGTAATTATATTCACTAAATATTATATATTTCATGTACATCATGTATTGATAAACTTTTTATGAAAAAGAAAATCCTGAAATAAGTGTTTATAGATATGCGCTGACAAATAAAAAAAAACCTGAATATGAAACGATTAAATAAGTGGGGAAGACAATAAAACACTCAGTATATATATTTTCTTAAAATACGTGTTTGGGGACTTATCTGGAGTCCAACGGCGGTTGTGTAACAAGAACCGACTGCGGAGCCTACAGGACTCCTGGATATCGGCGGACGTCGCTCAGCATAGTAGGACACCAAGACAGCCCCTATCAGAAAAAACCAATCTTATATAAGCCTGGAATTTGAGCGGCAAGTATGCCCACGCGAGGACAAAAAGGACTGGTTCAGTCAGCTTTGGTAACCAAAAAAGTATCCCTAAAAAAAAGGAACAAAACTGAAAAGCAAATTTAAACACTTACACATAAATTGCGGTTCTTGGTTACGAAATTTGCTGCCACTCGCAATTTCCTGACTCAGGAAAGGACGACACTATTAGGAAAACTTGAATGAAAATTACGAAAAAAAAAACTAAAAAGATCACATGGACTTACCAACAGGCTGAATTCAAGCCGGCAAATCCGACAGACATCGATATTGTGATCGCACAAACAACTCCACAACGAGCAGGTCACAACTTATGGTGCTCCGAGATAAATCCCAGAAAAAGAAGGACGTTTATTAATATATAAAATATAACCGTTAAATCTCGAAGGCGACCAGACTTGAACTGAAGCCTCTGAAATAGCCATGGTATCATTCAATCCTTGCTACGAGCGGTACAGGATAAAAAAAAAAAACAGGAAAAAGGAACCGGGGAGCAATACAATTCATGCGTAGGATACTATT
The DNA here is from genome assembly GCA_029963845.1 of Rhamnusium bicolor. Lineage (NCBI taxonomy): Eukaryota > Metazoa > Arthropoda > Insecta > Coleoptera > Cerambycidae > Rhamnusium > Rhamnusium bicolor. The sequence continues at coordinate 11,861 of JANEYF010000395.1, forward strand.
TAAATTAACTAAATATACTAGAAAATTATTAAAATCTGAGGTCAATGGACACCGCAACCCACATTACTCTCGCTTGTGTATTTGATTTGCCCTGCCGATTTTATTTAAGTTAGATTAATTAGTTTTATCAGAAATTTCTGCACATAACAGAATGGAGAAGTATTCAAAGCTCTACTTTTTTGAAAGAAATACTCGACACCCTTTATTAACTCTTTAAGTAGAAAGAACACAGTAATTGTTTATACTTCAAACTGAATGTGATGTCAGATGCAGAGACCCTAGTAGTAGCAGTGGAGTCATAAAAACAATTATACGCTGCATTATTTGGTAAAAATTCGAGTCGATGACACAAAATTTCTATTTTCAAGAGTTTAAGTGCAAATGATCCTTGCTCCTTTGACCATTTAAAAATTTAAAAAAATCTCGTAATCAGCTAAACAATCACCACCTCCTTCATTGGTTTTTGTGCAAGTAAAAACAATTTTTTTTCTCTTTTAAAGAACATCTATTGTATTATTTGTTTTTTTATTATTCCGATTTAAAAAAGACTAAATTTTCCATGCGTTCTCAAGAAATGCATTTGTTTAATTTTAATATGTCGTAAATATTGACTGAGAACATTAAGTTTTAAATTGACAAAACAATTCGTTAAACTCTTTGTTGTCCAATTTTCTCACATTTGTAATTCTAGCCATATATTTGGACCTATAGGTAGGTTAAGTTTCTGTGTAACACATGTTGCCATATCTCTATCTTTACAAAATAAATGTGCATTTACCTTAAACTAATTTATAGCTGCAAATCTATCCTCGAACACAGTAAGTGATGAAATATTCCAATATCTTGTTATTCAATGGCGAGGCCACTAATTCAATTTAATGGCTAGTGAATTATCTGATAATTAGGATCAATAACATAATCTTAAATCAGATAAAGGGAACAAACACTTTAAAAGTAAAGATACTATTTACTACCCTAGATAGGAATGTGCATAACATAATAATTAATAGTTTTAGTATTTATAGGTATCCAATTTCTTGTGATTAAACAATTCTCAAAGGATCGACATAGAAGCTTTGTTATGGATTTGAACCTCATTGAATCATTAATAGGTCAAATGAAGTTATATATGTCGTATACAGGATGTATATTCGGCTAAATTTAGCGGAAATTAGATGTATATAAGTAATAGTAATGGTGGGGAGGGCTAACGCCTGGTAAGTTGGTCGCAGACGCCCTTTTTTACCAATCTCCAGCTGTCCCCAGCCATGTGCTACTCTTGCTCTTTCGTCAAATCGTTTCGATCTTCTAATGAAGGTCATGATGTCCTCAGTGCGAGGGAGCTCATCTCCTCCTTTAGAAGCTCCTCAGCTTACCGAAGATGCTATGCCTCAGGTGTCTGAACGCTTCATATTGCCCCAGAAAGTGGTAAGACGTTTCTTCATCCTCCCGCATCCTAAACATGTAGGGTCTTCTTCAATACCCATCAATGATAGATGTCTCCTAAGTCTGTAGTGGCCTGTCAGACCTTCGATTAAAAGATTTAGTTTTCCGACTCCAGCCCAATAATCGGGCCGATCCCAACGTGTTCGGCCCCGTCACAAAATCCTAACTTTGTCTATAGGCCCCGTTTGTCCTTCAATTCTTCCTCAGTGCCTCGTGGACCCATTTTTTGAGGGCCGTTGTAACCTGCCTTCTTGTAAGGCCTAACACAGGCTCGGGTGCGAGACAGGGTTCCTCGGATCCAGTCTTTTCAATTCATCGGTCTTCAAGTTTCCTAGAACCCCGGGACCCACACCAGTCTATATACATGGCAAGCTCTTTTAGGGCGTCCTCGCACACCTGAATGACAGCTGTTCTTGTTCACGAGGAGCACACCGTTCTTAGAGCAGCCTGGTTGTCGGAGCAGATGTATACCATATATTCTGCCCCGTTAATTACCTCATCCTGACCTGTCACCGTTAGGATGGCGTAAACCACTGCCTGGAAGACCGAGGCGTACGAACCTAGAGCAAAGTTCTTCTGCACTCCTGTGTTTTCCAGATATATTTCCGCTCTGGACAAACGGTCTGGCGGCCACAATAACCGTCTGTGTAGCACACCAGAGAGAAGTCACTCCTCCCTGCTGGGAAGAGTAAGAGTATATTTTCTTTCCAACCTTAGTTGTCTTTTGCTCCTCTCACCTTTAGAACCGATATGGGGATTTCTCTCTCCACCAGTCCAGCAATAGCAAAATTCCCATTATCAAATAGGCTGCCATGGTCTCCCTCTTTCTCCACGCAAGTAGCGTTGGTAGGTCTAGGAGAACCTCCAAAGCAGCTGTTGGTGTTGTTTTCATTGTGCCATTGATTCCTAGGCAAGTTAATTTCTGGACTTTTGTCATATTTCGACACGTGACCACTCTATCTACGCTCGGCCACAAGAGCGCAGATCCGTACTGGAGCATCGGTCTGACGACCGTGTACAGCCGGTGGGTTGTGGCCCCAATTTCTAGCAACCGCCCGGCGCAATTGCTAGAAGATTGTAGTTAATCTTTTGATGACGTTGTCCAGCTCCAATAACAGTTTATAATCTAGGGTCAGTACTAGGTATCGGGCCACCTGTTTAGACTATATGACTTTCTATGCTAGCTACCTCGATATCCAGTTCCTTGGATTTCATCAGAGGGCATCCTTTGTTCTGCCGGACTCGATCTAGAATTTAATTATCCTGTGATCAGACACCGAAATATCGCGCGTTATCATGTGGGAGATAAATACTGGTAACTACTATCTTATATTTAATATTCCTTACATTATATTTAAGGAAGACTGTTGTAACATCACTGGTATTGAGTTGGGGCAATAGCACCATTTGCAAATCCTTGGAGGCTATTGTAAATATCCTTGGTCAGTCGTCTTCTCCCTTTCTTTCCTACTAAAATGAAGGGATTAGGAGAGCCAGGCATTCTTAATCCCTTCATTCTTGTAAACGTAGGGTTCCTGGATTAGCACAACTTTTCCACTTTTTACCTGTCAAGATGCTCCCCTGTGGCATTCTGACTGTTCTGAAGATTTATTTGACTCAGCCGCAATAGATCAATGGGGGGATCTACATGGTGCGGGTTGGATGACCTATTATTGCCTTTTCTCCTCGGTTGGCATCGATTCATCGACCTCGGAAGACCCCTGGCGAGTAACTCTACCCCAAACCGATAACCTGCGCACTGTCAAGATTATCAGCTCGTAGTAGAGCACCTACCCGGCGCCCTTTAAGAGTCTAATTGTATCCTCGCCAACCATGAAGATTAGGTGCCACCCACTAGGACCTCCTGTTATCTCCAGATGCTGCCATACCTCAATATTGACGGAGAGGTTCTGGAGAACCAAAAGTCTAAGTACTCGGCTAAGGTTGGCCTCTTGCCTTCTCAGCCAGAAGCCAATCCTCCCCGGTCATATGGCGGCAGCTGCTCTAAAAGCGCTGAAGCTGACGTCTCCCCTTGATTAGAGGTGCCCAGTCCTCCAGGAGCCAGCGCCTGAAGGTTTCATCTTCATCGGATATCAGGAATCGGCTCGGTTCTATCCGACCCGAGTTTTGAAGTGGTCCAGTCCTCGGAGTCCGCAGATTTGACACCCCCGTGTTTCCCCTAAGTAAGAGTTGGAGTCTTTGGTCGGAGGTTGAGTGGCTGGGCGTCTTTGCAGATTCTCCGGTTCCGCTACCTCCCTTACTCCTGGAGTAGAAGGGAGTGAGATGGGTTGCCAAGTAATATATAACTAATTTGTGTAAATTGACTGCAAGTCCTGTTTGGTATCTAAGATGATTTATCAATCTCTCACTAGACTTATTTGTCAATTCCTCACTAGACATATAAATGCATTACTGTGATCCAAATTATATAAATTTGTTTATAAATCTATTAATATGTTTATTTTGATGGTATAAAAAGGGTGATCCACAAATTAAATGCAAACGGCGCACTCTCTATTTCAAACGCTCAACAGGCGTTTAATGATCTAGCTGTTCGGGAAGACCTAATGTACATCCATAATAATTTTTCAAGAATTTATTTGTCAATTATGAATCTTGAGTGTACAACTACTTTACCTAGATGTGCAATAGTTAACGCAGTAAACATTGTATTCAATCTGCGCCAGTTCAATTTTCAGTTATTAGGAGACTGTTAAACGTGTGAAAAATTAAATTGAAATAGTTTACAAAACAGTCCCCGGATTCGTACACTGTATGTTATTCTATTTGTAAAGAGGTAGACTTTTCTCAACCCAATACTCTTTAAAAAACTTCATATATTTTAAATATGTGCCTGTTGCCTCTGTAGAAGTTAAACGTTTTCCTCGTATAAATGGATTTTGAGCGACATACGTCAAACTGAGCATCTAGAACAGACGCTGCTAATTTACTTAAACTCTAAAAATTACTAGTGTGCAGTGTTGTGTGTTTCAAATTTGACATGATGATGAGAAAGTACTATCCAAGGGTACAACTTAGCCGAAACTGATGTTTTACGGACACAATATTTTCTCTATATCTGTAAATGCATAAGAAAGTAAAATCGATGGGAAAACAATATATTACAATAGAGTTTTAAATTCTCTTTGTATCTAAAGATTCGATAAGGAAACTTTGTTAATTTAAACATAAATTATTATTACATTGCAGTTTATGTACAAATTCCTAGTAACATTTAAAATACAAACAGTTGTTCAGAAATAATAGGGCTTAATATAGTAAGGATAATATCCGATAGCATAGCAATTTCAAGGGATGTGGCATAGATATAGGGTAAGATTTAGAACTTTAGAATCCCCGGCGATATCAGCTATACAGTAGACAAACCGATTGAATGAGCATATCCTCCGACGAATCTAAAGAATCCCGGATCTGTTTTTGACATTCAAGATTTATTACTCATTCCTGTTAACTGAATGGGGAATAATGCCTCGGACATTTTAGTTTTGTAAATTAAAAATAATAAAAATACAAAAAATTTTAAGCTACGAAAGATTAATTAGAAAATAAAAATCTATTTATTCTTGTTGCCATGGCAGAATTTCTTCAGTAAAACATATTACTAAGAACGTAATTTTATTTGGGTTTGCGTTCCAGCTTAAACTATAAACAACAACATATACATACTAGTCCTAATTTTAGTATTTGATTAATATGACTGCTTTCATTATCATAAACACATTGACGTGTGTATGTACGTTAAGGGTTGTATTCAAGGCATATTTTTGCACGTGCGTGATAATTATATGTGGTTACATACAACGAGTGGATTGTATAACTTCAGAGATGAATCCATCAGATATATTTTTATCTCACTCACACTCAAAAGATATATAAAAAAATAGAGCAAATTGCACAGTTCCTTGAAACAATAAATGATTCGCTCATAAATAGACACCGGATAATTTCCGTGATTCTTGGGATTGACTTTCCTATCGGCCTGTTTTTCTAATAGGAAAGGAGAGTAGCTGTGCGTGCGCACGAGATCTAACCGTATTCCCTATTCCCTATTCAGGTTCAGTTTATCTATAAACGTTGCAGTGCGCAGATGGCTAGCGCGAGGATAAAAATAAATAGTAATAACTATGTCGACAATATCACGGAGGATGCGAAAAACCAGTACGGGTGAATTTGTGTTGAGATTTTAAGGAACATAAAATCGTTAATGTCAGCGACAAATTTATACCTAATGGACTGTGTAAAAAAACAAGAATTTTAGAAACAGTACAATAGAAATATTAACATACACATACATAGACATATGTGCACACATACATACATATATGAACACATATATAGATATATAATTATAATAATAAACGAAGTACTTGTGTTATAAACATCAATAAAGATTATTAAACATACAAATAGAAAATATTTTAAAAAGGAAAGATGTTCTGTCATGTGTGCATATTAACATTCAATAGCATTTTACTTTAGGGAGTATGTAGATATTCATCAATCGAGCAAAAGTAATATTTTAAAATAAATTGCTTGATTTTTTATTTAAATGTTAATAGGGGTAACTCCTTGAGTTCTTGAGGTAGATGATCGTATAATATTAAGTTGGAGGAGTTCTTGACACTTAATGTTAACCTATAACGAGGGTTTTTAAGAAGTGCTGCAGAACGTATGTTATATTCATGGAAGTTAGAATGTGTAGAGTAACTGGATGCATCCTTATGGATTTGAATCAGACTGTAATATATAAACAATGAAGGAGGAGGAATTATGATTAATTTAATAAATATAGGTTGGCAGTGTTCTATAAAATTAGCACCTTTAATGCATGGTAGAAATTCCCCCATAAAACAACTTCATAACACACCTTAGTATGAAGAAGAGCAAAATAAATATTTCTTAATATATCATAGTCAGGAGTACTCTATAGTTTTCTGAGACAAAAAATAGTTTTTGAGAGCTTTTTATTTAGGTATTCAATATGATTTGACCAATTAAGATTATCGTTCAGGTAAATACCTAATAGTATCACATGATCACTCTTAGTTATGGTTTTGTTAGAGGATATAACAAGTTTTTACAAAACATTGTTTTTTACTTGTCTAATTTTCACTTTTATTTTTAACTTTACCACTAGTTTCGTCCTAATCGGATATTTTCAAGTAACTAAAAATACAGACTTACTCTTAAGGTATAAAATGAATAACAAATAAGTTTATCGTTGGTTTTTCTGCGTACAGATGTTGTTTTAAAAGCATAGATGGTGAGGTAGTAAATTTATATTTTGGGCTGAATTTTTATCTTAACAGCAATAAGTTTACTGAACTAAATTTAATAACGGGGAATTATTTATATCTATCTGATCGTTTAATATGTTATAATTTTTACTTTTGTTTAAACAAACACACACACACATTTTAATAAACTATCTGAAATGGTCAGACCTGCATGGGTCTATCAACCCCACCTCATATTCATCGTCACACATATTTGTCAAGATATTATCAATATAACTGTCGGATTGGGCTGTAACCCTGGTGAACTTAGAAATAGTTATTGTTAAACCAAATGAATTTAATAGACATATAAGTTCACTGAGGTTACCTACCAGAAGCAGTTAAAAAATTTACATTAAAGTCTCCAGTAAGCACTACTTTGTTGTATTCGTTGCTAAGATATTTCAAAAGGATCTTCAATTTCTTCAAAAAAGACCCCAAATTTTCCAACACAAGATCTATATACAGGGTGGGCAACACTGCGTCCGACTTCGATATCTGGAGTCCTGTGATAGCTAGAAACTTGATTTAAAAACATAAGTAAACTAGACAAAAAAGTCTATAACCGGGAATTGTTTTCGAATACACAGGATGAGCCAAGATGATTCTACAGGGTCAAGTAACATTTTTTTTTTGATGAAATGTATATCGAAACATTTTTTTTAAACTTCTTTGTGGCCTCCTTTCACTCCTGTATTATTACTGACATCCAACCACTTGGATGTAATGATTTTTTTTGTTGAAATTATGCCATTTACATGTAAAAAAAATCACAACAGTCACAATTATCGATTTTAAGATAAAATATGTTAGTACCAAATTATGAGATTTTTGTGTGACGACACTCAGCCATTTTCACTTCCTAAAAGTATACAAAGTGGCCAAAAACTATTTTTAAAATTACAACTATTTGAACTGAATTTTCTCAATTTTTTCAAATGGAACACCCTGTATATTTTTGGACGATGAGGTGTAGAATAGAAAACCGACCATTTTTTGTATGTACATCCCTATGGCTATTTGTAACCATTTTCTTTTTTATTGAAAAATAACTGCAAAATTCAGTAGTAAAAATTAAAAATATGTATTTTTTGTAATAAGAGAAGATATTATTAAAAGTGCTCCACATATTGCCCATTTTGATTGACACACATTTCTATGTCTTTGGAATGAGGTTTCTACTTTTCATAAAATAGCCAGAGTGATATTTCTAAAAGCAAATATTATCCTTTCCTTCATATTTTGCTATTTTATGGTTGTTTTCAGACGCATGTTGGGCTACACTAGACTTATCTGTTCTACCATATTTGAGATGGGCCATATGCTCATTGAATCTAGTTTGAATTGATCGTCTAGTCTGTCCAACATATTTTTGATTACAGTCCTTACAGCTAATTTCGTAAATCCTCTACTTTTTCTTTTGCTTCAATTTTGTCTTTTGGATTGCCTAAAAGTTGTTGTAGTTTGTTTCCCGATGAATGAACCACCGTCATACCTACATCTTTAAAAATCTTACCAATTCCACGGGTGAATCGAAGATCGAATGGAATCGATACAAATTTCGGATTTTTTCTTTCATTTTGAAAGGTCGAGGAATTTCGATGCGACTCTTTAAACTTTCGTTTCCTAATTATTTTATCAATTAAACTTATAGAATATCCATTACTCGCAGCTACATCCTTAATCAATGCCTTTTCTTTTTAAACCTCTCCTTATTAAGGGGGAAGCTTAATAGACGATGGACTAGAAAATTAAAACTCGCAATTTTGTGTTGAGCACAATGTTGAGAGTCCTTACGGATATGTCTTAGAGTACTGGTATCTTTTCTGTATGACAAATTCTAACTTATTTTCACTATATCTAATTATTAATACATCTAAAAATGGTAGTTGTCCAGAGTTTTCAGTTTCATATGTGAATTTAACTGACGCGAAAACGACTGTTTAATTTAGATACAAAGATATCAATATCAGGAACTTTTGTATCAAACACTGCAAAAAATATTATCCACATACCTAAGCCAAACCCTGGGAAAATACTCGAATTCTTCTTTTTGCTTCCGACTATAATCTGTTCATGAAGAGACTGGCAATGAATGGTGACAAAGGGTTAGCCATTGCTGTTCCTTCATGTTGTTCGAAGAAATTATCGTTGAATTGAAAACAATTTTGTTTCATACAAAGTTTAGTGAGTTCAAAATATTCTTTTACTACATTTTGACTGAGATTGTTTAATTCGAGTAGATCCTTAAGGTAGTCCAAGGTCTGTGGTATCGGAACACTTGGAAACAATGAGCAAACGTCAAAGGAGATCAAAAAATTCGTTCAAAAATATACAGGGTGTTTCATTTGAAATAATTGAGAAAATTCAATTTAAAAAGATGTAAATTTAAAAATCCTTTTTGACCAACCTGTATACTTTTAGGAAGTGAAAATGGCTGAGTGTCATCATACCAAAAAAAAAAATCATTACATCTTAGTGGTTGGGAGAAAGTCAATAATAATACAGGAGTGATAGGAGGCCACAAAGGGGTTTCAAAAAATGTTCTGATATACATGGCATTTCATTTAAGAAAATGTTATTTGACCCTGTAGAATCGTCTTGGCTCACCCTTTGTATTCGAAAACAATTTCCAGTTATAGACTTTTTCTCTAGTTTACTTATATTTATAAATCAAGCTGTCTTAATACAAGGAATCTCAACACCACAATATTCTGCATCGACTTCACAGTAGAACTCTGAAAGTAGCAAAGATTTAAATTTAATGTTACGATTTAAAATGTAGCAACTCCGCCATGATATTTAGTCTTGCAAAATGAACTTACCAATTTATATCCTGGTAGATTTATAGTATTTAAATTAACAACATTTAACCAATGTTCATATAAGCAGACTGTCATATGCATTCTTATCAAGATACAAAAACAAATTATCTACTGTGTTTGAAATACATTGAATGTTTACGTGCATCACACTTACAGAACAGCTCTTAGTGTCTGTGTTCTGATTATTAATTGACAATAGTGATACAGTTGTGGAAGAATATTCTAGGTTGCTGGAGATGTTTTCTTTCATGGATAAAAAACGGTTTATATGAGCATCCTCGGGCCAGACATTGAGAGACAGCCTCGGAAAGATTTCATAGATTGTGCCTTTAAATGATGAATAGTATGTGGGGAACATGGATTTTATTTCATTAACAGTAACTTTTTCAGAAATGAAGTTTTTTGTAATTTCTTTAAGTGATCAGCTTTCATTTCAGGTCAATTTATAAAACTCGTCACCAATAAACTACCTTTATTTTTCAATATATCGGAATATTCTGTTAAAGAAAGTTGTTTAGAACGCAATTTATGCCTACATACTAAATTTTAGGAATAGAGATTTACTTTGTTGGAACTGCCACTTTTTTTCACTAGTAGTCAGTTTTTTGTTGAAAACGAGATAAGGCGTTATGAACAAGTTATTCATAATACTAATTTATTTTGAAGAGATATTTATGATTTCCAGATCATAATCAATAGTCGAGTCAATGAAAGTTTTTACGTTGGAACCCACAAGAACTGAACCAATTTTGATGAATATTTTTTAAATGTTTATTATACTACATTACTGAAATCGGAAACATTCCGGCTATCGGATTCAAGTATTTATATTGTTTAAACAATACATATTTTCATTAACTCATCTACAAAAGTATCATTCTTTTATTTACTTGACCAGGCTTCAGATGCATCTTTCAATGTATATTCCTAAGCTAAATAAAATACGCCAAACGATATTTTGAAATCGTCAGGGTATAAATATTTCGTCATTCGATATTTAAAACGAGAGTCACCTTCTCAAAGCAACCTTGGCACTTGGAAGTGAAAATAGGGAATTAAAAACATGATGGCTCCCAAAATGCGGAGTTCAATGGTGAATAATATTCTGTGTCATAGTTCCACATAAACCTTTGGTTTTTCTGATGAAAAATGTACCTACTTTTATTGCCACTGCTTTATAATGGAGGTGGGAGAAAACGCTTTAAAATCATACTTTTCTTTTTTTACATCATGTTGCATCACAATTCGTTACATAATTTTTTTTATCCTAAATCTTATCCAGAAATCTTTATTATCAACTGATCTTTAATTTTTAATCTCTTTTAACTTGTAATCTAATCTCCCACTCCCCTTTTTGCATTCTCCCTGTTTTTAATTTTCGCTTTTAATTAAACTAACGAATTTCCTGTGGTTTGTTCTCGCCTCAGCATTTAAAATTTTAATAAGTGTGGTTTTCGGCAAATTTTAATATTTGCGACTCAAATTACTGAACAAAATATTTCGAATGTTTAAATAAAAATACAAATAGACATGTATACAGAGTGTTGCAAAATTATATGATCAAATTCTTATATAGGTAGATGGGCTTAATGTAAAATGAAACCTATTATAAATATTTGGTCAATAATACATATTAAGGTTTTCAAAGATGGAACAAAAAACATGGTTTGTGCTGTAACTTAGAAACCATAACAGATACGTAGGTATATCAAAATTTAGCGATTACCTTTTGTTTGCGATCCTTAACGATCTCCCTACATTTACTTCTTCGATAAGATTCCCCGTTTTCGAGAGAAAAACAACTTCAAAAAGCGTGACGATTTATATATTTATTTATTATTACACTATTCAATAGGTAAAATACCCGAATTACAAAATAGGAACAATATAATTTATATATATATATATATATATATATATATATATATATATATATATATATATATATATATATATATATATATATATATATATATATATATTATATATATATATATATATATATATATATATATATATATATATATATATATATATATATATATATATATATATATATATATATATATTACAGTAAAAAACAATGAATAATTGTCGGGTACGCCCATAAAAGAAAATTGCACGGTAGAAAATGCAAAAATTGCAAATGGCAGAAAGATGCAAACCGTGGACACGTGTCTCTGACTAATTGGTCTTCATCAGCACGGTGTAGCTGAGTTAAAATGATGGACAAAACTCAAAACTATAACAACCTGACGTAGGATTCAGGACTCAGGAACATGAATATGAATAGAGAATGACTTAGACGCGGGTTTAATTACATTACAGTAAAAAACAATGAATAATTATCGGGTACGCCCGCATAAAGAAAAATTGCACGGTGGAAAATGCAAAAATTGCAAATGGCAGAAAGATGCAAAACCGTGAACAGAGAATGACTTAGACGCGGGTTTAATTACATTACAGTAAAAAACAATGAATAATTATCGGGTACGCTGTTCATTATTCATTTTCCTGGGTCCGGAATTCCACGCAGGTTGCTATAGTTGCCCGCGTGTGCGATGCTTGGACGATGCTCTCATACCAGAGCCATCCAAGTGGAAGCCACAAAGGTATGCGACTGGCTCCCTGTTAGTGGTTTTCCTTTAGTGTCTCTTTTTGAGTTTTGTCCATCATTTAACTCAGCTACACCGTGCTGATGAAGACCAATTAGTCAGAAATACGTGTCCACGGTTTGCATCTTTCTGCCATTTGCAATTTTTGCATTTTCCACCGTGCAATTTTTTTCTTTATGGGCGTACCCGATAATTATTCATTGTTTTTTACTGTAATGTAATTAAACCCGCGTCTAACTCATTCTCTGTTCATATATATATATATATATATATATATATATATATATATATATATATATATATATATATATATATATATATATATATATATATATATATATATATATATATATATATATATATATATATATATATATATATATATATATATATATATATATATATGTATATATATGTATATATATATATATAAATATATATATATATATATAAATATATATATATATATATATATATATATATATATATATATATATATATATATATATATATATATATATATATATATATATATATTATATATATATATATATATATATATATATATATATATATATATATATATATATATATATATATATATATATATATATATATATATATATATACATATATATATATATATATATATATATATATATATATATATATATATATATATATATATATATATATATATATATATATATATATATAGGGAAGATTAGTTCGACTGACTGATTAAGGACAAAAATTTTAATGATTGAATCGGGTTCGCAGTCGTGTGGCACAAAATTAAGGAAAAAACTCTTTATTTCTGTTCTAGCTTTCGAGGCTTTATTGTCTCTTCATCAGGAACTCTACAATTTATGACATCAATTACAAATTTCTGCATTAACAGGTTAGATGTAAGAGTACTTACGAAAAAGTGAGGTTGTGATAAAGTAGCACATGTTTTGAAACAGGCTGATGCAATTCATTTACACATCTTGATAAAATATTCCGTTACACATTAATACAAGTTAAAAATTGTCAGTCCTTCAATATCTTTTTCTGTTGTTTACAGTATTATTGTTTTTGTAAATATTGATCATTTCCAAAAACGATCTTTTTCTTTGTTATTTTCGCTGTCTAATACTTCAATTCTATCGTATGCTATGGTGTGGTTACATTCAATAGCGTGTTTTGCCAAGGTACAAGTCTTTTTTGTTAAGTCTTACATCGCTATTATGTGAAGTTATGCAATACACAACACCAGATTTCTCCAAAATACCAACTTTATCTTTCAATTTTGAAAATAGCCCCTTAACCGTCAAGTTGTTCTTGAAGGCAAGTTTAATATTACTGTGATTTTTAAAAAAAATTTTAAATTTTTTTAAATTTTATATATATATATATATATATATATATATATATATATATATATATATATATATATATATATATATATATATATATATATATATATATATATATATATATATATATATATATGTATATATATATATATATATATATATATATATATATATATATATATATATATATATATATATATATATATATATATATATATATATATATATATATATGTATATATATATATATATATATATATATATGTATATATATATATATATATATATATATATATATATATATATATATATATTATTAATTTGTTGATAAGGAGGGAACTTTTTTATGTTAGTTTTCGGTGTTGGCAAGTAAAATAGATTGCTGTGCCTAGATGTTATCCTGGGAATTTGAAAGTTAAGCATGGTTAACATATCTCCACAATCTATGTGATGTTGCAACATTTTATGGAGAAAAATTAAGTACGATTTATGGCTGCAATTTTCAAGGCTATTCATCGAGAATTCATTAAGAAGATCAGCATACGGGTAGCTAATAGCAGGATAAGTCCATTCTACTTTATACTTAGTAAATTTTAAAAGCCGCCGTTGAACTCGCTCCAGATTTTGAGTAAGTATGTGTATCGTAATTAGGGGACCAAATTACTGAGGCATATTCAAGATTCGATCTAACATACGTTGTGTACAAGCGTATTAAATTATTAGGGTCTGTAAACTGTGTGGAGTTTCTTACAATAAAGCCGAGTGTTTTGTAACTTTTAGAAACAATATGGTTAATATGATCCACAATGAGAGTCTTTTGTCGAATATCACGCCCAAGTCACAAAAATTGTCAAGACAGGAGAGTGCATGATTGTTTACATTGTAATCAAATATTACAACATTGCGTTTGGTTGTAAATACCATGACATGATGATGTAAAACAACTACCAAAACTAAAGTACCAAACCGACTTCATTGCATTGTTTAAGTGAAAATATTTAAATTTGGAATTCAGTAACGTGTATGTCCTTCCACAGCACAAATAACTTCAGTACATCTACTTGGCATGCTTTGCACAAGTCTTCGAAGATCTTCCTGTGTTACGGCATCCCATTCTTCAATAAGAGCTGCTATTAGTTGCTGGATGGTCTGAAGTGCATGCGGGCACCTTCAAATACGTCTGTTGAGCATATCCCACACATTCTCTAAGGGATTTAAGTCAGGACCTAACGCAAGCCAAGCCATGGTTTAAATTCCGACTTCTTATAGAAACTCTAAAGTAGTGGCCTCAGTATGTGGTCTTCCGTTATCCTGCATTAAGATAAAATTCGCACATACACCGTAAGCAGAAGGACCGCTTGTTCATCAAACACCATATCAACATATCAATTAACGTTAATAGTTCCTGGGATGACAAGAAGGTTGGTTCTACTGTCGACACTAATCCCACTCTAAACCATTACAGAACCATCTCCAAATTTATCAAGTTCCAGCACAGCAATTGCGCGAGCGGGTCGTCTGTAAATGTTCATGTGGGCGTCTTTAAATACGTTGACGACCATCGGAGTGAGTGGAAACTTGATTCGTTCGTGAACAGCATAGACTTCCGTTGTCGAAGTTGCCATGCGACATGCTGACGAGTAAAGTTCAGGCGAGCTATTCTGTGACGTCGTGTTAGTATGGGTTTCCGGACGGGTCGTTTTGGCCTTAAGTTTGATACTCTTAACCTGTTCCTTACTGTCTAATCTGATACAACCACTCCATGCATCGTCCTGAGAATTTTTGAGGACCAAAAATCGATTTTGAATTTGGGTTGTTTTTCTTTTACGATCCTGTCCAAGTTGCCTTTTGTATTGATCAGTCTCACGATAGCGATTCCACAAACGTTGAATAATGGTGGAGCTGACATTAAATTTCCTCGAAACTTTCCGAATACTTTCACCATTTTCAATCAAAGTTACAGCACGAATGACTTCTACCTCGTTGAGATGCCTCATTATCACTTAGCTTAAGTCCAATTGTCAGCTGCAAAAATTTTCAACTGTTCCTTGATTTCACCACGGCCTTTCTAACTCTTTACAGCTAACTCGGCTTTAGCTTTGGTAATTGTTTTATATCATCGCGCTTACCTTAAGAATGTTTGATAATGTTAATTTTATTTTAGTCATTTAAGGTAATTAAAAGGTATATAGTTCAGAAACTAGTTTCATTTGCATAAAATTTAAGGCTTCAATTTTATTGAGGTAAAAGGAAGCGTTCCTCTAAATTTTCTGAGCAGTTGCACAAAAAGACCTGCAATGCAATCAGACTTTTGAAGTTTATTTTCGCGAAAGCGGTGAATTATATCGAAATATGAAAGGTATATCAATTACATTTATTTTTTTGATAAATTAGCGGTCTTTGAAGTCTGGCACAATTCTGGTAAATCACCCTATATACAGGGTAAACCAACTTGAATTTTGATTATTTTGAAAACTAATCGATGATTTGAAAACGTTTTAAAATTTTAGGGTCGTAGTTACAGCTAAAAAGGGATGAAGCAATTTGCAGGTGTTTTATTGTAAAAGAAGCCACTTTTCGAAAATAGAGTAGACGTGTCTGAGTGTTTTTAAAAAATCATTTTGAGCTACCCAAAAACCCGTCTCTTTTATTTTCACTGGCCTTCTCCGTTGCAAATAGTATTGATGTTTGTCCAAAGTCAGTAAGAAACCGTTTTTAAAAAAGCAAAACTGTATCCCTATAAGGTTCATTTCATCCGGGAATTATCTGAAAATAATTTTAAACATAGAGTGACATTATTATAATATAATATTTATTTATTTATCACTGGGCGAGATCCATTTAGGAAAAGAAATTCTTACGGTAGCCTCATTTATTTTGTTCTAAAAATGGGTTATCTAGTTCTTAAAATCAGTATTCGGTAACGGGGTTATTTATCTGACATCCTTACGTACTAAATGCAGCTTAAATAACCTGGCTACTTCTATCTGTTTTTATTTATTTTTTTTATGATAATCATCGCCCATTTTTTTTGCTTTTATACTTCAATAATGTATGTGTTGTATGTTTTAAATGAACTTTTTTCTTTATAAAAATCTAGCAATTTTTTTTAATTAGTTTACAACAACATCAATGTTTTTTTTTCTCAAAGTATTATTTCCATTCCATTAAAACATTTAAGATATCCATTTTTTCTTTAAATTCCCACTTTTTCAAGTATTTGTTTAACACACAAAAAAATATATGACAGTAGATTATTTATTATTTTATTAGGAAATGTTTTTAATACTTTGTGCACCTCATTATACTTACTACATCCTTTTCTTTTTATAGCGTAATTATATTTACTCGAAATAAGAAATACTTAAAGTATGGTCCATCATATCTCAAATTAAAGTCATGGTGGAGATATGTCCTATTAGATGGGCCATCATGGACTCTCCTCTGCCTGTCTCACCGGCGTATTTATATCTTTTGAAAACACTTATTCGGCAAGTTCTATACACCAGGTAAAAGTTTGACACAATAAATTGGTTTCTGTTTATTGACATTTGAATTAGAATATGCAATTTTGCACTCTTTGTGATTAACTAATAAACACTTCAACAATTCAATGTACTGCATGTTACAAATAAAAAAATAACTTGGAAATGTATTTTATTTAGCATCTGAGGAATTACTGAATTCTATTAATATTTATTTCTGTAGTCTAAAATATAAGGAAGCTGCCAACAAGTGTATTAATTAATTATTTATATAAATTGGTATTCCATGTATGACAATATTTCTAAGCAAAAAAAGTATTATTTTTTTGCCGGGTTCCCGACGCTGGACAGTCCTCCCGTGGCCTCCGACACCTCATGGGAGTCGCGCCAGTACATTAACCATAGCCACTCCCAACATCCCGCAGGGTTAGTGACTGTAGATTCCAGAATTGTGTTCCCGAAACAGAAGAGATCCCAGAATGACCACTTTCTGCATTTAGCCTGCCAGCCATTCAGCTGATTTTTGGCAGACCGGTATGGTATTCAGTTCCGAGAGCAGCGTAGCCTGGGTACAGCACTTGGAGCTCGTATCGGAGATCGCGATATTTGGTCCGATCCCTCCTCCTTCAAGGTGATGTTTTCTCTGCAGGTACTGAGAACTTGATGAGATACATCACCTTGAGTTGATGGTGGAGGAGGACTACGTCAAACTTGCTAACTTAGATTAGCCTGACAGTCGGGAACGAGTAGTTCCAGTAAATCTCAATCTTGACAACGGACTCAATATCTCCTGGGACGTAAGGTGTCTGGTCTACCTCGTATGAGTGATTTAGTATAGCACTCGTAACGCCACGTTCTGTCAGTGGATGTAGGCCGAAATCGCGTATACGGGGCATGCAGATAGTATGTGCGTGAGCGATTCCGGCATCTGACGGCAGGCCCTGCAGTTGATTTCAGGAACATCTACACGCTGCTGTGGTGGACCAAAGTGTTGATAACACCATCTTGGCAGGCTATTATTATTATTATTATAATTATAAATATTATTATCATTATTATTACTTGGGCCCTCAAAGCATTTACAAAATTTTCATCTGGCCTTCACTTAAAAATATGTTGTCTATGCCTGATCTAAAGAATAGAATATGAGCAGAAATTGATCGAATATCCCAAACAGTATTCGATAACTGTTTAAAAAGTTTTGAACAGAGTCTTGCACATTGTGAAGCTGTTAAAGAAGCATAGTTTGAACATCTCATTAGGTAATTTTTTTTAAATCATTTTCAGTAATAATGATTTTATTAGTCTTTCATTTCATTTAAAAAAATGCATTTATTTTGAAACTCCTTCAATTGATTTCAATTATCTGTCTACCGTTGATTAGCATATTAAAATAACTTTTTTTTGAAGTATCATAAAGGGTAGGTTGCTATTAGAAAAATAACTGGGGATGTGCAAAAAAGTAAAGAATCATAAATTACACCAAAAGTTTCGTTAGTTAATATTAAAAATCGACCTGCCCAAGTGTATTTTTATACAATCAGAATTTTAAAAGTTATTGTCATGTTTTATTACTTTTTGCACACGCTGTATGTAAATCTACACATTTTTGTTAAATAATTGTGAATATTTTTACTTGTTACATATCATATGATAGATAGTATTATGTAACAAGCATGACGTTATAACAAAATTGTTTGGACACAAAGTTTGTATTTAAACATTTAAATTAAATTCATTGAAACCTTCGACAAAAAAATCAACAAGTATACACTTTATTGAATAATTAAATTTTTATAAATAACAAATAACTGCTATTTCATTGGCAATGACAGGGTGTAATTAATTGAAATTGGTTATTTATATTGATTTAAATGAATACTGCTAGGTACCTGGTCTAGTAATAAATATAAATTTCCGAATACAAGTAACTATTGCAATTATTGTTCAGCGTACACATTGTTCATCAACTTTTTAATTCTCATATTTCCATTCGATGTAAATGAATTTTATTGCCATTATTAACGATGTTTGTTTGAAAATCACATCCATAAATCGAGTTTGATTGGTCGAAGGGCCATGTAATTTTGGAAATAGTTGCAAATACAATTGACCTAACAAGTGAGTTTGTAAATATATCAAAAGCTTTACACGAACAATACTAAACAGATAAATGGGATACTTTAGCAAATCCCAATCGTTCCGTCCAGTAGCAGTAAACAAACATGCTGTCATGTTACTACACTCAATTGATTTCCGTTGTGGCATGGCGGGTTGTAGTAATACACTAGATCTAGTATCAATCAAATTGCTAATGCCAACATCGTTGACAACCGGAAACACAACACTGGTCATGTGCATCCAATGTGACCAACCTATTCTACAGTCTGCCACCTCCTGAGAACCGCCCATCCAAAATAGACGTTAGAATAGTAGATTGCGACCAATTTAAGGATAATTTTATTTTGAAACTATGCGAAGAGTACTTTTTTATAAAGTGCGTTATTTGTATTTGTAAGGTATTTTAATAATCTATTTAAACATTATTAAAATAAATATACAGGGTCCTGTACTTGTGTTCTGGTTTTACGTTGCTCGTTTCCTATTATTGTTATAGCTGTAAAAAAATAGATTCGATAAGTGACTTTAATACCGAAAAGCGCTTTGACAGTTGCTGTATAAAACTATCAAATTTAAAAATGTGTTGTGACCTTATATAGGATGTTAATTAATTACATGCCAAATCTTCAGGAGGTTATTCCTTACAACATTTCAAGACGAAAAGTTCCTATTAACAAAATAATGTATTTTATACATATTATACATTTTTTTTTATTTTGATTTTATTTTATTTTATTCATATACTGACCAACGGGCAAACCCATTTACGGGACAGGGAAAATATACAATAATAATTACATTAAATGAAATACAATACAATATGAGAATATAAATTAGTTAACTGACATGACATTAAAATTCTTATTTATTATATCACAAATCTTACATTGAAAGATATCAATTAAATTATACATAGTTTGATAATTTGAGCACATTACATGTATAGGTGAGAAACTGAGTACATTCGTTCTAGGCGTTGGCAAATCGAATAGAGAAGTATTGCGTGTAAAAATAAATGGTACGTGAAAATTGATCATACCGAGAATTTCAGGGCAATCAATTTTATCACAGAGAATTTTATACAAAAAAAGTACTGAATGGTAATTATGTCTAGTACATAAATCGTTAACGTGAAATCGCTGCAGCAAACCGTCATGAGAGGTCCCTATTTCAGGATATACTCCATCATGCCTATAAGCTAAATACTTTAGGAACCTGCGTTAGATATTTTCAATATTATTAATATGAACATCATACCGAGGATGCCATATAATAGCAGAATATTCTAATTTTGAGCGTACAAATGCATTAAAGAGAAGAAATAAGGTGGTATCATCTTTAAAACCTTTTTTCTACTCCCTACATAGAAAATACTATTCTGCTCCCTCATTTCAGGGAGCAAAGTAGTACTTTTTCTCCCTCGGGAGGAAAATACTTTGCTTCCCTAGAGGAGGAAAAATACTTTGGCTCCCTCTGGAAGCAAACAAGTAAAAACTTCAAATAGCTGTAATAGTAGTGTATAGACTTCTTTTATTGATACACAAACTTCCTAAAAATGAATGCATTTCTTTGAAACAAATTTCTTATTACTTATTTTTATTTATAAAAATTGAAAACAGTTTAAATCGAGGTTTAAATTAACATCAGTAACTAAATATTGTTAAAATTTATGGTACAATTAGTTAAATTACTAATGGAGATTGCCCCTGAAGAAATATTGGCTCTGCTGGTGGAGATCAGTTCCTGTTTGTTGTTTTCCAAAGTCTTGGTCGCTGATGAAGTACTTGTAGAAACAAAATTTTCAAAAACAAGACAACGTTTTTTGGTACTTGAAGTAGTACTTTCTCCCGTAATTATTTGGCTGGCTACCTCACATTTTTTAGAAATACAATCATCTAAGTACCCTTCTGCTACTGCGTTTGTTCGCCATCCCCCATGTCTTTTTAGAGTGAGAATGTCACTTCCAGCATTGACTAATAACGTAGCTGAAGTACGGCGGAAACTGTGTCCAGTATAGCCTTTCGAATCACCCAAATTTAAAAATATTGCTATTCTGTATGGAATTTTAGCAATTGTGTTTTTGCCAATTACCTGATTTGTACATTTCCCTGTAGCATAAGTTACAAGAAATGTAGAATGACATGTTTTAGGGGACCTACAGTCCAGATATTTTCTATACATATCCAAGACAGATACTCCGTTTAAAATCTCATTTGTTATTGTAAATGTCCTTTTGATATTAGTTTTTGAGTCAGGTATTTGCACCACCAAAATGTCGCCTTTATCACTGATATCCTCAAGTACCATTTTAACTAATTCATCGCTACGGCATGCCCCAGCAATTCCAAATATAAGCACAACCTGAAAAAGGAAAATGCACTTATCATAACTGCCTAAAATGTCACTTAATTGTCATATATATACTTCCTAATAAAGAATGCTGCGTTACGTTTTTATTTATTATTCAACAATAACGATCAATCTTACCTCCATATGTAAGTAAGTTTCATCTGGAGCTTCTGCAATAAACTTGTTGATATTCTTCCTTGAAAAAGTATTGGCTTTTTTGGCTTTATATCCAGCAGATTTCCTTTTTAAAAAAGCTACTAATTTAGGAAACTTAATGTCGATCTTGTCTTTAATTTGGAGTGTAGATCGCAACATGCTGTATTTGCTCCATAATGTTGAAGACTTCAAATCGGCGCATTTTTTTGGAAAAGTAAAATAGGACCACTTCTTCACATATTTTTTTCTTATTTGCCTAGTCTCCATCCAACAATTAAATAGCTGGTACTCTTTTTCATATTTTTTCACGAGACTTTAACGGTAATAGATTTAACGAAATCACGTTTGCTTCTTCCAGAATATCTTGAGGAACTTCATCTTCACATTCGGAATACATTATTATAAACTTTTTGGAAGTTTGTTTATTTTGAAAACAAGAAGCAACCTTAGCAACGTTCCATGTACTTTGATTTTTAACAATATTTACTTATCTAAATACCTATTATGACATTTTGATATATTTGGTTTTTTGATTGTCATGCATAAGAAAATATAATAAAATATATGTAAAACCAATGTAAAACACTGTAAATGGTCGTAGAAAAATCATATGTATTACACAGGAGCAAAGTGCCATTTCCTCCCTTGGATATTGATGCCCTCCGCTTCGCGTCGGGCATCAAACTATCCGCGGGAGGAAATTATGCACTTTTCTCCCTTGTCATACAAATAGCTATTGTGTTTCTGAGAAGGAAACCTAAATTTTTATAAGCTGCATTGAGAACAGAGGAAATGTGATCAACAAAAAGTTAACTTGCAATCAAATATTACACAAGATCTTTTAACTGATTACATCTTTTCACGACTTCGTTGAGTAGATAATTGTTAATTATCGGGACACTTCTTTTAGTATATTATTTTCCAACATTCAATGGTAACTTGTTTTTTTCACACCACGATTCAAGTGTAAGCAAATCATTTTGTAAGAAGATACAATTATTTATTGTTTTTATGGATTTATATATTTTTAAATCGTCTGTATACAAAAGAGATATTCATTGGAGGTCAGACACGATATCGTTTATAAACATTATAAACAATAAGGATCCAAAGGTTGGAACCTTGGGAAACACCAGATTTAGCTAATATTTCTCTGGACTTGTAACCATGGTACACTACATAATGTTTTCTATTGTACAAATAGGAAGAAGAAAAAAAAGATTTTAAAGATAATTGATTAATAATTGGTGTATGTACTGTTTGTTACAGTACTACAAAAGAACTTAACTGAATTTTGCAACAATCTACAGGGAGATACTTTTTAGGGGTCACGAAACCTTTAAAACCCCTTATTTACGGCGATTCTGTTTTTTTTCACTTAGTTATCTTTGTTGTTTTCTTAAACTTTTCGGTATCTTGCATTTTATCCGTATTTTGCACCATTTAGGAGTTATTTGTCAAAACAAAGGAAAAATCGAAGCACTAGTAAGCTGGTGCTGGTGGAGGTATTCTTATGAGATTTAATGGAAAAACTTTTTGAAAATCAAATTTAATTTTTTTAAGAAAAATTTCAAATAAATAATAAAATTAAAATTTCGGTAAAATTACAAAAAAGTGAGGATAAAAGTATTAAAACTAAGCATAAAAAAATAGTCTAAAAATCATACACGCATTAACTCTTCTTCTCATCGATTGAAGTACCTTTAATCATTTCCTGGAGTGTTTCTTATAGTTTGGCCTGAAGCTATTACGCAATTCTCAATTCTTCTTCATTTTGAATAGGTATATTGTAACCTAGAGTCTTAAGGTGGCCACACAGAAAATAAACTCTTCAGGTGAGGAGACCTAGGGGACCATAACTGAGTTCCTCCTTTACCTATCCAATGATTGTTATAAGTTTGATCCAAAAATTCATTTCAAGTTGTACTTCAACTGCGTTTAAAACAACTTCCTCAATATTTGAAGTTCTCACTGTAGGATGTGCTCCTGCAAAATTGTTGTTTTTTTAGCACTTCCGATTTCATGAATTTGCCCGTGAATTGTACAAAATGTTCTTGTATTAGGTATTCTGCGATTTGGGTATAGTAGAGAAACCGCTATAGTAACGGAATGTTCGGGGTAAGACGCTACAGAACGCAGAGTCCGATTTACCTGTTTTGCTCGCTAGTTTACATTTTCAATGTAGGTTTCGGTGCTCTGTTTAGCTAGCAACCATTCACCAATTGTAGAAAAAAGTATTAACTTAAAATAGAAGTATTGAATTTAACGTATTGACTACACATAGAGTAGTTACAGTTATCAAGTTCGCTTAATATAAATTATTACGATCCAGCAAGAACCGCGAGGAGGTATGAGCATTTCTTGACAGGAAAAGGATGAGTATGGAATATTAGTATAAAATAAAGAAATTATTTAAAAAGTAACAAGAAACCTATAAAATATGCTCTCAAAATAGTAACAGAAACAATTTTTTTCTCAATAAACTAAAACTAAATTCTAATAGTAAACTTATTACTATAATAAAAACAGAAAGACGTATTTTTGTCAAAACGAAAAAAAAATAATATTAATAAATAATATTCTGAAAAAGAATATTTTTTCTCAAGCACTGAACTACGAAAGCACAAAAACGGAAAATAAATAATATAGTTGATATCACAAAATTCACTTCACATCATTTCACTTTACCTCACCTCACATCGAATCTTCCTCTGGATCTCTCGCCCTTCTCACCCTCTCCTTAATTTTCAGATGATCTACTGTCCTCATTCAAATTTGTAATAAATTTATTTCCACCATTTATATGACATTCAGCAATTTTTAAATAATCATCCTCAATTGTAATTATTTCTTAATTTTTTTTTACTACTAACCTGAGAAATCACCATTATTTACTCCATTCCTCTAATAGAAGTAGTATTTCTCTCCCTAGGTAAAAAATTATAATAAAAAACCACCTAGGTAAATAATGAAAAATTGTCTATATTTTTAATGAAATGAATCGAAACTTGTTAACTCAATTCTAAGCAAAAAACAAATAAACTCGGAAATTCAACACCGGTAACTGGTATGATGAAAATTATAAAAAATTATTTAAAATTATAGTTAATTGTACAGTTATGGCAAATATTAATTTCATTTTGTCAGTTTGACAACTAAACTCCCAGACTACTTGATATTTCGAAATAATAGAAAATAAATGGGAAATGACTAATATCAAAATCTAATCAAATCAAATATGGTAATATGTCAATGTTAGTAGTAAAAAAATCTATATATACTTCGGTTGAGAAGGCCATTATAGACCTCTCGCACATTATATCCTTCGGCGCCAAAAGTTCTCGGTAAATAATAGCTCACTTCTCAACCTAGGTATATAATATACTATTTTCCCAATCTTCCTTGTTAATTTTCGACACTTCGTTTTGAAATAACTCTACGACTTTTTTATCGAATTTCGGAAAAAGTTTTTCCTTTTCTGATATTATTCTTCAATTTGCGTCAAATTAATTCAATCGAGTTGAAAATACAGAAATATGGCGGTGATCTCAATACTTTGTGGCCATATCTCTCCGCTGCAGTGTCTATAATATATTTCTCATAATTTTTCGTTTGCAGAACGTCCATGAGTTGTGCTTTATTATAATTTTCCTCATAATAGAGATCATGTTTTATTTAAAAAATTTGTAACAGCTTAGTAGAACTCTTTTTTAGAAATGATATACAGTTGTCTCGAATGGTACTACGCATTGTCAAAAACAGTAATGCTATTCGGTTTTACTTTTGAAATTATGGTATTTTCAAACCATTCGCCAAATATTTCTCCTTCCATGTTCTTGTGGTAATCCACGTCACAGTATTCCATGTTCTTTCTGCACAGTTTCAATGCATTATCAACCCATCCATCAACTGATCCACAGTGTAATATAATCAGCAGAGGCCCTTTATTAGGTGGCAATGAAATTGGTTGACATTTCCTAAATCCATCAGTACATCCTCTTTTTTACGGTGCCATGAGTATCATACCAAGTTTCATCTAGATAATAAATTGATCTATTTTCCTTTTTGAGTTATTTTATCTCTTCTAGATATGAATCTTGCCAATCCACTATTCGTATTCGTTCTATAATCGCCATGCGTTTATTAATAGTTTGATATTTCAATCCAATTTTTCTCAGCCAAGTTTCTAAAGTTCTTTTGGTATGTTTTAGCTGATAATCCATTTCTTTTAGTTTTCTGTCTATCATCTCAATATTGGGATTTCATGTTTCTAAAGTAAATTTCTTAAAAGATTTGCTAACGACGGTTCCAGAGTTTTCGATTGATCGATGTCGGATCGTTGTTTTCTTAGAAGGGCACCTTTTTTCACCAGTTTGTGTAATGTGGGACGGGGAACGTTAGTCAGAGATGCGGCTTCACCTAGTACATCTAAATCATACAAATTAATACCAGCAAATAAATAGATATAAAATAATTGTGCTAAACAAATCGGTAACAAAATTAAGTGGGCACCAAAACTGTCACAAAATGTAAATCTCCGCCTCGGTCGCGTGTCAACAAAGACAACAATCATCTTTCTCGCTTTAATGTAAACGGCGTAAGAGACATAAGATGTCGTGTGTTAGACATTTCCCGCCCTCATGTAGCGTCTTACCCCGCATGTCCCTATGTACCGATTTCTCGTACTATACGGCTCTTGGTGTATCCGTTTGGCCTGAAGAGAATTCCCATTGGCAAGCCCGTATGTACAATGTATGTCCGCTAACTCGGCATTTATAAAATTCACAGTATTTTTAGTAATATTTATTTTTAACTTCTTATAATTATTTATTGAAAAAAGTCGCTTGAAAAGAACTTTTAAAACTTATGATGAAACAACAAACAATTTAACAATTAAACAGATATGTAAACATAACAAATAACCAAAAATTATCAGCCTACTAAATTTCGATTACTTATTTTTGCAGCAAAATGTTTCTGTATTTTAGGCCAAAAAATATTAAGTTATTTTGCTAAATGACTCCTAAACCATGCAAAATACAAAAAAATAAAGACATATTTAAAAGGTTCATGTTCTCAAAAACATATCATCCTGTAACCTGTTGCAAAAATCAGTTAAGTTATTTTGTAGGGACTATAACAAATAGTATGTATACCAAATTTGAATCAATTATCTTTAAAAATGTATAAAATACATGGAAAAAACAAAAAAAAATTAAAATCCTCTATCTCAGTAACGAAGAATTTTTAGGACATACGTTAACAGAAACTTTTCATAATGAAATGTTGTAAAATAAATTTTTGAGCTCACTAGAGTATTAAAAAATTTTTAGCTGCATAGATAATATTTTTCTCAATATCGAAATCATGGATACCACCATGACAGATTTCCACCTTACTGGCCGCAAGTCTCAAATAATTATATTTATTGATGGATCAAAAGAAGTCTGTTAAATTATATTAAACAAAAACTCGAAAAAAAATTAAAGTTTTAATTATTTAGTATATGTCTGGTCAAAATTATATCATGAACACTATCCAGAGAAAGCTGTTTAAATTTTTTATAACATAACTTTCATGATCTTTCTTTCCCTCAAATTTCTATTAAAATACAATCTAATTATAATAATAACGTAATTTTTACAAATTCAGAGGTAGTATCAATGAAAGATGAAATTTGATCGTCTCATATATTAAAATAAGCACTGGCCCAAATGTGTTTTTTAATTTTTTTTAATTAGTATAATTAGTAAATATTTTAGACTACTTGGAAGAAAGTTGAACAAATCAATTCCAAAGTTATTTTTCTTCTGTGAATACTGGTGTGGTATCATTTATGGTTGCGAGTGTATTATATTAACACATCATGAGATTAACCGTTCGTTGTGTGTACACTTAAATGTTTCTTTATGTGAATTAAATTACAGCAAATTATCTCCGATGGTAACGGATATTAAATTCAATAAACCACAGTTTACAACTTGTAAGTTGAATCGCACCTGCTAAGGCTATTCTGACTAATGAAGATTCTTTGAATTTGGTTCCCAGTTTATCAAACTATGTGAATGCACCATGAAACAATTCATGATATGCAATAAGTGCAGCATCTATATTCATCCTGTTTTTAATTTGTCTAAAATCATTAAATCTTTGATGTGTGAATGCCAAGTTAATCTGATATCTAAAGTCAGGCCTTATTGGGTATCTCTAAGGTATTTGTTCTGATAGAAGAGTAATGTGTTTGTATTATTAGTGTTTAAGCATAACCTATCGGCGTTAAACCAGTCACAGGCTTATTTATGATGTTACGAGTAATTTTGGAGTCAGCAACTGTTTTGCAAGAGTAGTGCCATCTGCAAAAAGTACCGCAAAAAACTGACATAACATTAGATAAATCGTTTACCTATATAAAAAAAAAAACAACAGTCTTTGAACACTGCTCTGTGGAACACCGTGCTGTACTGACAAAATATTGTTAAGTTTATCATTATAAAACACACTGACACCTGTCCGTTTGATAAGTAAAATGACATCAGTTTTAAGCCTATACCTTTGAAACCATAAAATTTTAACTTATTCAGTAAGATCTCTTTGATAACACAATCAAATGATTTTCTCTAATGGAGGAAAAGTACCAATGCTGAGCTGTAGTTTTTAAATCTTTCACGTATAAAATTTATAACTTCCAACACAGCGATTGACATTTCTACTATTTCTGTACCCAAATTGTCTGTCTGTAAAAAAATATTTTTGGATTCGAAATAAGATAATATCCTTAAGGTCATAATTTTATCAAATACTTTAGCTAAAATGGAAATCAGTGCAAATGACCTATAACTGAATAGGACTACATTATCATCTGATTCTAACAGGAGAATATTTTTTGCTTTTTTAATTTATATTATGTTTGTTTCAAATATATTACGTTTGTGGTGCAGACAAAGCCGGCAATTTATCTCTATACATATGAGGAAAATTCAAGTATCTGTTTTAATAATTTATTTGCTACATAGATAAAAAGACTATATAGCCGTTCAGGATATATTCTTATACCTATTATAGCTTTCTTTTTACTGTTGTTTTTACCAGTAAGTTTGTTGACAATAATCGAAATAATTTTTTATCTCTTGTTTGAATCTAATGTTTCTTTGTTTACTTGATTTTTTTTTTGATTTAATAACAATGTGTTGTTCATATTCAATCTTTTTTTGTTTTAATTCTGCTTTCATTATTTCACTATTCGTTAATAATTTTGCTTATGTGTTAATATAATATACTCGCAACCATAAATAATTTTGCTTATGTGTTAATATAATACACTCGCAACCATAAATGATACCACACCAGTATTCACAGAAGAAAAATAACTTTGGAATTGATTTGTTCAACTTTCTTCCAAGTAGTCTAAAATATTTACTAATTATACTAATTAAAAAAAAATTAAAAAACACATTTGGGCCAGTGCTTATTTTAATATATCAGATCTTAATTATGTCTAAATTCAGTAGTGGTGAGAGGTATGTGAAACCTCTCATATGGTCCAAATGCTACTATCCGACTACATCATAGATGTCTCTGGCGGATAGCGACTTGCGAAGCAAGTACCGAGAGCGGCGACCTCTAGCCCAGGTGAACTAACAACTACTGTTATTAAATATGATTTGAACGAAACAACTACTCAAGGGGCAAATACCCCGACCTGCATTGGATTATACCCTCAAATTATGATAGATCGGAAGCTAATATCATTTGTCAATTCCTAACCAGACATAGACCGGTTTCGAACTTGTTAGTTCTCCTCAGTATGCCATAGGTTATGGAACAGACAAATGATAGTGGCTAACCTGCTAGTCATATACTGACTAAGGTAAATTGAGTAGTGGTGAGAGGTATGTGAAACCTCTCATATGGTCCAAATGCTACTATCCGACTGACATCATAGATGTCTCTGGCGGATAGCGACTTGCAAAGGAAGTACCGAGAGCGGCGACCTCTAGCCCAGGTGGACTAACTGTTATTAAATATTATCTATATTCAGGTTAATATATTTACTGTCATATCATTGTTTAACTGCATAGTATAATGTCCTAATATTGTTCTATATTTTTTCTGGTGTATTTCTATATTTATTTTATATTTACATGAGTATTAAATTTTATCATGTAATTGTTTTACTGCATTAGTAATATGTCTTAGTAGTGCAGAAGCCAAGAAGCATTCCGTTTAAAAAATCCGTAGGATTCATTCGGATCGATGATTCACATTCAGAAAGACATAAATGTTGCCAAACAAAATGTTCGGAAGTTTTTTTTTTCACAAAAAATCCATAAGGTTATTACGGAAACGCGCAACTCCAACATCTTAAAACCATTATAAAGTAATTAGTAATTAATATTTTGATCTAACATTTTTAAGGCATGTGTTTTTAACGGTTTTTGACAACATTGTGGAAAACCGTTTTAAAATTTTAATATTTAAAAAAATTTAAATAGTCTTTGGAGTAGGTAAGCGATGAAATCAAAATAGCATAAATATCATAAAATGCAAGTTTAATGAGGTAAAAATAAGCAAATAACAGGAATAATAATAACTAATTAAAAATTAATAATAATTGATAAAAAATAAGATTAATAATAATTATTGATAAAATTTAACATAAAATTTTATATTTCTGAATATACATTTTGGCAATTATTATGAATACATTCACAAAGAGAGATACAGATTAGATTATTTTTTTTTTACAACTACAGGACATGGTTTTACAGTCTGCATTACATTTACATTTACCTTTAGCAGGTCAAAAATCATTTTACTTCCTCACCCCTCATAGTGAGGAAGGTATGTATTCGTGAAAAATATGTTGAAAATTTTTATTGCATTTCTAGATGAATCTCGACGAATTATGACGGTAAACAAAATTTCAGACAAAAAAATTTTCTGTCGGTGTGTCTATCTGTCTGTTTGTCTGTGTGGTTCGTGATAGCAGCTACAGTTTTTGAGATAAAGCTTTCAAATTGGGTACATACATTCTAGAGGTCAAGGAAGAGATTGAGTTCATTGATGAGCAAAAGCGGTTCTTAAAATTTGAAATATCAAAAAAAATATTAGTGACTTTTTGAAACGTCAATTTGAAATGGCAAAATTTTTTTTGACAATTCAAATTTTAAAATATTAGTGACATTCCACCAATGTGACTTTTTTGAAACGTCAATTTGAAATGTCAAAAAAAATATTAGTGACATTCCACTAATGTGACTTTTTTGAAACGTCAATTTGAAATGTCAAAAAAATATTAGTGACATTCTACTAATGTGACTTTTCTGAAACGTCAAAAATTACTTTTATTACAAACTCCACCACACATCAAGTTTTACTACGGTGAGGAAATTCTGATCCCCATATAATTGGCAGCGGTTATTTTTTTAATGTCAAAATTTTAAAATCGTTTTCCACGATGTTGTTGAAACTATTAAAAAGACATGCCTTAAAAATTTTAGATCAAGATATTAATTACTAATTATTTTATAATGGTTTTAAGACGCTGGGGTTGCACGCTCTCGTAATAACCCTATGGTTTTTGTGAAAAAAAAATTTGTTTGGCAACATTTAGAATTTCATTCTTTACATCTTTACAACTGAATGTAAATCATCAACCCGAATGAATCCTACGGATTTTTTAAACGGAATGTTTCCTAGCGCCCTGTCTATAATGTTACTGTACATTTATCTCTTGTATTTTATATTTTATATTTATAGGGTAAAATACCTAATTATTGGCTCACTGTCACAATAAAATAATAATAAAACACTAAATAATACATTTCAGCAACGAATTTGGTAACACTCCATTCAACTTTCTTTGTCGTGACTGTAAATTAATGCTCTTTAATATTCTCATACACATTCTCTATTTTGTCAGTTGAATAATCCCAGATTTGTAAATCCTCATTCATCAGAAAATAGTATTTGCCTTGGCAACATCATTTCTTCTAAAGTTAGTTATGAGTACTTATCCAGTCACAAAATATCACTCTTCTTTCAAAATCGGTTCCATATAAACGTTGATTTATTTGATATTTAAAGTTCTTGTAATTGCGTTTCTTTTAAAATCTTTCTTGCAGATTTGTGGCCAGTATTTAACTTATCACCAATTTTCCTGAGGGATACAGTCCTATCAATTTCAATAAGTGCTAATACATTTACATCAGTTTCTTGTTTGTAATTACTCCTTCATTTTCATCATTTACCGGGTCAATTTTTTTAAATTGAACTTCAAGTCTTATGAAATAATTTTGCGAAGGGTGTCTTCTGTTTGAAAAAACGTTCTCCGTAGTTTATTGAAGCAGCTCTGGAATTTTTCCGGATTTCGCCGTAAATTAACAACATGTCAACTTTTTAATTTTGTGTGTACATTTTTAATGGATATTGAGGAGCTATAATCAATTAGTTATTTAAAAACTGACAGTTGAAATAATATTATGCGACTCTCGTTTATTTCCAAAGGCAACTTAGTTTATTTGCAAATTATTTTAATGGTTTAGATTAATATCTTTCATACTAGACCAAAAATTTTAAATTTGCTACAATTCGTTTATAATGAAATCCGTTATCCTTACACCAATTTAAAAGTGAAATTATGACGATTCCTATAGGGAAGGAAGAAATAGGGGTTACTACTTGAAAAAATTAGTAATCGTTGCCCAAACGTCAGCAAAATTTTTTTTGAATTTTTTCAAATAATTTTATTATAATGAAAAAATATTCGCTTCATATTGCACCCAAATATCAAAAAGGAACCATATTATGATATCCAATGCCTACTTGGAAAATTTTCATTATACAGATGATTAATTTTGAATTTCATATAAAATTGAAAAAAAGTCGGCCATATTTGAGGGTAATGTCAAAACTTTTGATTTATTATATAGAAAATTTCAGGCATAATAAGAATATGTTAAAATATATAGGGGTGTTCCATTTAAAAAATCAAAATTGATGACACTTCCGGTGGTATTGATAATGTATATTCGTCAAAATAATACTTCTCATAGGTGAGTTTTAAATTTGGAAATTTTTTCCAATTTTTAAAAATGGCGGGCTGACACATTATCTCGTTGACACCGGTACGTCTTAAAAAAATTTGTATTACCATTATAATTTGTATTTTCTACATATCTAGACAACATTAAACATTATACAATGTATCTTGGGCAGTAAATTATTCAATTCTATTATATTCTATATTCAGCTCAGCTTAATGAAATTCTATTTCTGATTTCAGCAATATGCAGTCTCACTTAAAACTGTAACACCCCTGTAACTTTTTAGTTTTTATCCGATTTAAACCAAATTGGTCTCTAAAGACAGAAGTTATTAATATCTACTTATGACCACAAATTCATTTACTTTCTTCAAATGCAAGGCCACCAACGATTCAAGTTTATATGAAAAAAATGCAAATATATTAGGCAGTTTTTTTATAAAAAATATTTGATACAAAAAATATTTATTAAAATCATTGAACTGGCATTATTATTTTTATGTTTAAAGTATCCACATTAAAATTATGTGTTAGCTTTAATAAAATACCGGTATGTTTAAAAAATAAAGGCAATAATAATATAAATGTATTGATAGTTTTTCAATTATCGATAAATAAATTAAATTTCTTTATTTTCTAATGTTTCAGTTTCTTGTTCTAAAATGTATATAACATTGTAGTTTAGTAAAATCGAAAGTTTGAAAATAAAATGATTTCATTTATTTATCGATGACCGAAAAACTCAAGAAAAATTATTAAGAAATTTATTCTAATATTTACGGTCAAGAATAGTAAAATATAATTACGGCAATATTAATTAATACAGCTAAATAGTTAAAGATACTAAACATTTAAATTAACAGGTATTTTTATATCTCACATTGTTAGCAGAATACATGGAGTAGATACTAATAAAGTATCTTCTTCATTGTTCTATTCTTATATGTGCTAATGAAAATAAATACGGGATTATATTTCATGAAAAAACAAACACGTTAATGGCTTCCTGTTTCAGTACAAGTAAAACTGAGGTAATTTTATTTAATTTAACGTAAAACATATATGCATATAATTTTCCTTGTAACTTGTAATATAAGAATTAAAACGTTGTACTCTTTGTGCTGTTAATAATTAAACAAAGGTCATATTTATAATTTTTTTTTATAAAATGAAATTAAAGTAAGCAATAAACTCGTTCTCATTTTTTGAAATGCGGACAATTTTTATTATGTTCTTCAATTTAGCCAGTTATTTGTAAATTAACTTATAAATGAGTTTTATTTCCTCTAGCTAGACCACAATTTTAAATGTGTACACAAAGGAAAGTCTGAACTTCAAGATAAATCTTTAACCCCGCTGTTCGTTCGAGTTTATTTGAACTAAAATAACTTTTATTTCCTAAATAATTTTACCGTTAGAGTTATGGATGTGATATTTTATCATTTTGGTTAATTCCAATCAACTGGTGTTTTGATTTATATAATTTTTTTGTAACCATTTTAAAATTATCGCTAATATTACGTTGCAATCAGTACAACTTGATACTCCAGGTGTATAGATGGTGTCCGATTTATTATTTGAATGATTAACTGGAGGGTTTGCTCGGTAGGTTAAGGCAATTAAAAAAATTACAACTCTTCGATGCGACCAAAAACTTGCGATTCCTCGAGAGTAATTGTGTTATTACTAATCCGATTTAGACGACATTGTAGGTTTTAGACAAGGTTTAAGGAGAGACGAAAAAAAATTTTTAAAATTTTATTATCTCTATTAGCACTACCATTTACATACTATCTTTTTCAGTTATACAGTTTTTAAAACTATTTTTTCTATGCGCTATAATCAAACGAAATGATATATGTTTGTTTGTGAACTAGCAATAATTTCAGTCAATTGTGCCCCTCTCGAAAAATAACATTATCAATTTCCATCAACTTTTAAGCATTGTTCAATTTCGGATATTTTATTTTATCCATTCTAGTAACGCTTCATCAATAATTACCCTGATTTTTTCTGTAAAGCAGTTTCCGAGAAGATTCCTTTAGTTCTTCACATATATGTTGTCAGTTTTCCCTATAAATGAATCGAATTACTCGAGCATAATAAAGCTAAAATAAAAAAATACTAGAAATAAGAAAACTGAAATTATACATCTCAAAGAATTAAAGAATCCTTTCAGATGCCTCTACATCAAACCAGGAATAAACCATCCGACCTTTCACAAAATAGAAGACAACCCCGGACTATTACCGATAAGACTAGGCACCACACAAATAACACACCCACTGGTCTTTTATACAAATATTCGACCTAAAACCAATTGTTGAAGAATTTCAAGTAATAAAAACTAAATTTGACGTTTTAAAATCTTCAATAAAGTCTAATCAAACATATGACAAAGAATATTTCAATTCCTATAATATAATCCTAAACTTAGAATCTAAAATTCTAGAACAAATTAGTCAACTAAACCCAAAATCTATTAGACAAAAAAAAATAATCAATAGTTTAGGATCTATTGTTAAATGTCTAACAGGAAATTTAGACAATGAAGATGCCGAAAAATTTAATTCACAAATCAGTCAACTCCAAACCAATCAAAATGAATTCAAAGCAATATTAGAAAATCAAATAACTTTGTTAAATTCATCAATAAATAATTTTAATAGCCTTGCCCGAAACTTATCATATAATCAATTAATTCTAGAATCGATTATTATGCAAATTCAAAATATAATCAAAACTATGTCTTTTCAACAGGTAAACGACCGTTATCATATTTTAACCCAAATGATTTTAAATCAAATCACGACTATTTTCCAAACAATTTACAATATTTTCGACAAAGTAGAAATTGCCATATCTTTTGCAAATTTAAATACTTTGCATAACTCTATCGTCAGACCAAATGATTTATTTTCTGAATTAAAATCAATAGAATGATATTTAGCCGATATCAAATTACCTTTAGAACCCACCTTAGATAATATACTGTGATTCGAAAATGTCATTCAAATCAAAAGTTACTCAAAAAATTATGAAATAATCTTTATACTCGAAATTCCACTAGTTGAATTTAATACTTTCAGTATTACCAATTATATCCTTTACCGATAAAACATGATAAATATTTTCAAATGATATTGCCCAAAAATACTGACTTAGCATTAAGTGATAGTAATTTCGTTCTTTCTAATGATAAATGTAAAGAAATATCAACAGGGGAATATTTTTGCAACTATATGAACCCAACTAAAATAAATAAGAATGCACCTTGTGAGGTCAATTTACTAAGTTTTTCGAAAAACATCGAAAATTGTTACCCAATATCAGCTCAAATCAATGAACTTTAAATCAAAAAATTAACAAACGAAAAATTAATCGTTATTGCACCGCAACCTTTAGTTGCTGTACAACAATGTAAAAATATCAAGGACAGTATACCACTATTCGTTATGTCGTAGATCTAGATACTTTATGTACAGTTTAGAAAATCACATATTAAAAACTTATACGAATTCAACAGTTAACTTCAAAAAGATTGACTTGCCAAAACTTAATTTGAATTCAAATTCAAGTAATAGACTATCAAGTTATAATCCAAGCACATTCAATCTTAATGTAATTAATACTCATCAATTATTAAAAACGCAGCGAGAACTGGAATCTCAAAAGCAACAACTAAATAATATAAATAACCCTGTTTATATTTGTAAAGCCTCTGTTTGGACAATACTATTCTATTTAATTATTGTAATATTTATCTTCTACCTGATATATACCAGATACATTTTAAAACGAATAAATTTGAATAATAAAAACCCTAACGATATAGTTATTTGAAAAATCAATTAAACTACTAATTTTTCATTTAAACGGGGAGAAGTTATATCTTGTGTAGGATGTACTCTCTCTTTATTCTCTGAAACTGCATACATCAGGTTAGCGATGATAAGCAAACATTATAAATATAAAACAAGATAGATTTATTGGGGTTCAAAATACAACAAAGAAGGTTTAGTGCCATCTCCCAAAAGAAAAACAATTATGCAGCTACGGACAAGTGTTTCGGAGTTATTGCCCCTCATCAGCGTAACGTAGCTAAGGAATTGGATTTAGAATGTGATAGATCAGGAACAAGAACTAAATAAGGCTGGAAAGTACAGTAAACAGTATTTAATTAGTGCCTTCATGTTCCCATGTGCCACAAATGAGGCCTCGATGAGCACAGTCGACACACAGAGCTCTATGTGTACTGCCCGTTTCCACCTGGCACGTACAAACATAAAAAGATAGATTTATTGGGGTTCAAAATACAACAAAGAAGATTTAGTACCATTTTTTTATTAAAAGTAATGTAGTATACAAAATAACATGTGACTGGACAATGTCTGTTTTCTTTCATGCTGGATATATTGATTGAAGTTACCTTAACTGAATACAATCACATTCACTGGCGTTCTTTTGTTAGTGTCCCGTCGTAGATCCAATTCCTTAGCTACGATACGCTGATGAGGAGCAATAACTCCGAAACACGTGTCCGTAGCTGCATAATTGTTTTTTTTTTTTGGGGATATGTCACTAAACCTTCTTTTGTTTTATTTTGAACCCCAATAAATCTATCTTGTTTTGTTTGTATGTGCCAGGTGGAAATGAGCAGTACACATAAAGCTCTGTGTGTTGACTATGCTCATCGAGGCCCCATATGTGGCACATGGGAACATGAAGACACTAATTGAGTACTGTGTACTGTACTTTCCAGCCTTATTTTAGTTTTTGTTCCTGATCTATCCCATCGTAGATCCAATTCCTTAGCTACGCTACGCTGATGAGGGACAATAACTCCGAAACACGTGTCCGTAGCTGCATAATTGTTTTTTTTTCGGGATATGGCACTAAACCTTCTTTGTTTTATTATAAATATAGGTGCTTTACACTTTTAACCCACTTGTTAGACAACTTCGCTTATTGTGTATACGTTTTAATAAAGTTTTAATTCTTTTTTAAAAATTTGTCTTTCGGTTCCACTACGAATTAATTAGTGGTAAAAAACAAAGTAAAATTTGCTTTTTTGTTGTATCATCGTTTTGTTATAATTTTGAATAATTCATAGGTCAACAGTTATTAGACCCTGTATTGTAATAATTAGGACAATTTATCAAAAGCTTTGTACATCAACGAAGCACTGTCATTTTGTTTTTGTTTCAATTTACATTTTTCAAAATTAGTTAAGCCACTTTGCACGTGACTCTCTACCCGGTACATTATTTATTGAAAGTAAAATGCCAGGCTTTTCTGCTGATATGGGATCTAATTTGGAACGCTGTGACATTCAACGTTAATTAGCAAATGCCTGACACGTCGTTGTCTATGTCGTCGATATGTATTCCACATACGGTATGTTTGTATTGTATACAACTCAAAATTTAATCCTGCAATGTTAGCGCTGGATACACTGGGATAATATTAATTTATGCAAATTTCATCTGTGTAGTATTTCTGATCTGCTGGATTTTTCATTTTTCTTAGAGAATTTGTGGTAGACGATGGCAACTAATGGAAACAAATTTTTTAAATGCTAAGAAATATTTGATGGAAGCAATAACTTACCATAAAACACAAACAGTTATTTTTAAAAATTGCGTTTACAACTTAATACCTAATCTGGTAAATTATTATACAGGGTATCCCATAATTAAGTACCTTCTTTCAAGGAGGTGATAGAACTCGAAAAAATAAGTTGAGTTTTGGGTATAAACATTTGCCATAGATCATTTCGTAAGGGATCTACAACCCCTAAATGGAGGTAAGTACAACATAGTTATTAGCCAATAAATTCGAAACGTCTTAAGTTTTAAAAGTTAAATTTAAACCAATTATTAATTTCATAATGTTACTTGTTTTGTCAAATTTTTATCTAAATATCATGATTTGTAGGGGTAGTTACATGGGAGGGCGAGGGCTATAACTCTTTTGTCTTAGTTTTTTTCTAAACTTTCAAAACGGAAAAAGGCACCAGCGTTAAAAACTAAAAAAAAGTGCGCTTACTAAATTTCAATAGGAGCCATTATTTCGGAGTTATTTGTATTTTAATATTGCAATATAGGATATGTGTTATGTATACAATAATGGATAGGTAAATACATACCTCTACAAAAATAATTCCATAATATGTTATGTAAAGCAATTTAAAATCAAGGACAAAAAATTTTTTTCCTAATCATCTTCTGAACTTGACTTTTTCCCCTTATATTACATGGTTCATTGAATAAAGCGGTATTTTAAATTGCTCCACAAAACAATAGTTGAAAATATTGTGGAATTATTTTTAGAGAGAGGTAGGTTATTATTACCTTTCCATAATTGTGGCGATGGCCCCTATCGAAATTTAGTAAGAGCACCTTTTTTAAGCACTTTTTAACACTGGTGCCTTTTTCCGTTCTAAATGTAAAAAAGACAAAAAAGTTATAGAGAAAATTCACTCTCACCACCCTCCTGTAACTACCACAACAAATCATGAAATTTAGATAAAAATTTGACAAAATATGAAATAATAAATGGTCCAAATTTAATTTTTACAACTTGATACGATTCGAATTTTTTTGGCAAATAATTATATTGTACCCTTTAAAGTGTTGTAACTCTCTTATGAACTGATTTAAGGCAAGTGTTTATATACAAAACTAAACTTATTTTTCCAGTTCCATCACCCCATTGAAGGAGGTACATAATTATGTGACACAGGGTGTTTCCTAATTATCTATTTATAGGCTTTTCATTCATTCATATTCACTCCTCGAGTTGTTTGATGAAAAGTCATGCACCCAAAAGAAAAAAAGGAAAAAATTAATATGATCCTACCATTTTTGTTATAAAAGAAATCACAGTGGGACAGATGGATAGAGATGCCTTGATGGATGAGATATTGCGCAATAACGTAATAACGTGCAAAAAATTTAACTGTAGATTCCTTGCGGAAAATTAAGATGGGTTCTTCATATACATTTTTTTAAAATAACCCTTTCTTGTCCATCTACACCCCCTTTTTTTCTCCTTACGGGTTGCGGTTTAAACTACCCGCTGTACTGAAGCTTAAGCTTATTGTACCCCATAGTCTCATTATTCCATAAGACCCGTTCTATTCCAGAAGGCGAGTATACGGTTTATGGGAGCTCTGGCTATCTCTTCCGGGGTTAAAAGTGGTCCCTCGAAGTGTGTTAGTCTCATTGCCGTTAGGGCTGGGCATTCGCATAAGATATGGTGGGGAGTTTCTTCCTCTTCACCACACATCCTGCAATCTGGATTCTCTTTCACCCTTATATTGGTTAGGTGTTTGTTTAGTGTGCAGTGTCCTGTTAATATTCCCACTGCACACCTCAGCTGTTTTCTGCTCAGCTTTAGCATTTCGTTGGTCCTTGCTCTAGATATTTCTCCGATGAACAAACGTGACTGCCTAATTCCCGGTATCTCTATCCAGTGCGAGTAGTGTTTATGTCTTAATAGTTCCTTTACCGATCCTTTTGCGGTGCTGTAAGATACCCCGCAGGTCGGTTCGGGACCTGTTAGAATTGATTTGGCGCCTTTTCTGGCTAGCATGTCTGCTTTTTCGTTTCCCGTATTTCCCTGGTGTCCTCGTGTCCACTCCAGTTGTACACTGTTGTGTTCTGTAAGTTTCTCCAGGGACTCCAGGCAGTCTTTTACTGTTTTAGATCGTATTTCTACTGCTTCCAGAGCTCTGAGGGCTGCTTGGCTGTCAGTGATGATGCGGATTCTCTTATTTTTGTATGCCCTCCGTATCATTTCTTGTGCACAGACGTCTATTGCTGTGATTTCGGCTTAGAACACTGTTGCGATACTTCCGAAGTTCAGGCTGATGTCTGTCC
The DNA here is from genome assembly GCA_029963845.1 of Rhamnusium bicolor. Classification (NCBI taxonomy): domain Eukaryota; kingdom Metazoa; phylum Arthropoda; class Insecta; order Coleoptera; family Cerambycidae; genus Rhamnusium; species Rhamnusium bicolor. The sequence goes on from JANEYF010000395.1 coordinate 52,440, forward strand.
CTGGTTGTTCTCCCGCAACTCCTGCTCCTGTACTGCTTGACGTTTTTGATCCGTCAGTATATCAGATGGTGTCATTTTGTTGTCTCTGCATCCTACCTCCTTCTTCATCCCTTTCAGGTATTTTTACCCTGAAAGTTTTTGTGAAGTTGTAGGTTGTGCTAATTCTGTCTGAGCATATCGAGTAGCCGATTTTTTCCTACATATTGGAATACTTCAGTATGGTATCCTCTCCTTGAGATGGTCCCATACCCAGTTGTTTTCAGCCTGTATGCTGCCATTAGTGCCTCATTCTCCACCACTAGGTGTAGTGGAGGTAGGCCTAGTAGTATTTCCAAGGCTGCGGTCGGCGTTGTTGACATTGCTCCCGTGATACCTAAACATGCAAGTCTTTGCAACTTGCCTAGTTTTCTCATCACCTCTCCTTTTCCGGCCTTGTGCCACCATATCAGGGAGGCGTAGGTTATTATTGGTACGACGACCCTTTGGTACAACCAGTGCACCATTTTTGGTTGAAGTCCCCAGCTCTTGCCCACCATGCTTATGCAGGTCCATAAGGCCCGCGTGGCTTTAATTGTCACTTTGTCTATGTGAGCTTTGAAGTTAAGCTTGGTATCTAAGGTTAGTCCCAAATATTTGACTTCATTACTCACCTGTAGTTCTTTTCCCCGAAGATATAGTTTCCTCAGGTTTTGGAGTTTTCTTTTCCTTGTGAAAGTCACCACCGTGGTCTTTCCTGGATTAACGAAAGCCCTTCCTGTGTGCACCATCGATCTACCGTATTGAGAGCTCTTTGCATCATTTCTGATGCAACGCTCTCAAATTTTCCCACTGCTAGGATTGTGACGTCGTCTGCATATCCTTGCGCATATATTCTTCGCTGTTCCAGTTGTGCTAGGAGCTCATCCATAACCAGGCACCACAGGAGGGGTGATAGAACCCCTCCTTGCGGGCAACCTCTGGTTACAGACACCTCCTCCGACATGTTTCCCAGCGTGGATTGGATTTTTATTGTTCTAAGTGCTGAGTCGATCCATCTTGTTATTGAAAGACCGACTCCGCGCCTCTTCACTGCCTCACTTATTGAGTTGAATGAGGTATTGTCAAATGCTCCCTCTATATCTAAGAAGACTCCAATGGCAGTTTCTTTGCTGTCGTGAGTAAGCTCGTGTATCGCTAGCTCACACGATTTCCCTGCTTGGTAGGCATATTGGTTTCGATGTAAGGGTTTTTGGCCCATCACATCGTCCCTTATATGTCTATCAACCAGTTTCTCCAAGGTTTTGAGGAGAAATGATGTAAGGCTGATTGGCCGGAAGGATTTCGCCTGGGCATAGGTATCACGCCCTGGTTTTGGTATGAATGCCACGTTCATCTTCCGCCAACCAGTTGGCACATATCCGAGTGCTAGGTTAGCCCTGAATAGTGTGCACAAGGGTGTTGCTAATTTTTTCATTCCTTGTTAAAGTAGTGCTGGAAATATTCCATCCACTCCTGGTGACTTGTATGGTTCGAAAGTGTTAATCGCCCATTCAAGCCTTGTTATATTTATAACTTCTTTGGCGAGTTTCCAGTCCTCCTTTGATGCCCTTTTCATTGGTATGTCTTCTGTTGGACCGTTGTTGTGTTGTGGAATGGCCACACTGCCCGGGAAGTGTGTCTCTAGAAGTAAATCTAGAGTCTCCTTCTCAGTATTTGTGTAGTCTCCCTGTTGTTTCTGCAGTGATCCAATCTACACCCCCTTAAGGGGTGTGCCAAAAAACGGTTTTAAATTTCTTTCTTAAAATAACGTAATCGAAAAAAGACGAAATTTGGCACATCCCGGTTACTAGTCAAAAGGCATCTAACGAAATTATTTCATCCACCTAGCTTATATACATGCTCATCGCTTTTGCTTGATCACTTAGACAGATGTAATTTAATTTTTTTTCTCAAAAACGGTTGATTTTATGAAATTTTTTCAAGAGATAAAAAGTTTCTAAATGAATCATAATGTTTAGTTACTTTTTTTAATTAAAAAAAAAATGCTGTCAGAAAGATATTTACAAAATTTCAAGAAGGGTAGTTAATTTTACCCCTTTGTGTACAAGCTAGGTGGATGAAATAGTTTTGTTAGAATTTGTCTACAAGAGCTATCGAAAGCAGCAAAAAAACAGTATGAAATTTGTATAAATTTTAATTACAACCAAAGTAATAAAAACAATATGCAACAAAAATAAAAATAATTCACGTCAATGTTAAGAACGTTAATAAAAAAAAAGATAATTATTAGTTTTTTAAAAATATTTTAAATAACAAGAAAAACTGATAAAAATATTAAAGAAACTGATAAGACATACCCTTTCAAATATTAACTGCTCAAAATGCTCTCTATTAACATGTAAACTTTTTAGTATTCGGATCATAACACCGCTAGAGGTTGCTTGACGAATTTCGTTCGAATCTAGCTCCTCAAAAGCCCTTCTCACTCTAATTTTACATACACTGCTTTTCATCTTTCCCCAAAGATAGAAATCAAGCGAGGTAAGATCCGGAATTTTAGCGGGCCATGTCCAGGGGCCGCGTATACAATGAGGGAGAGCTTCGTCATGTTGATACCAATAATTTTCATAATCTAGTAGCGATAAATCATCGGTTACTATTTTTCTTAATATCTAAATATAACGTCGAAAAATTAAGCTTCCATCATAAATATGGTAATAAAATCTATTGCCTTTTAATAAACAAAACATATTAAAACTAAATTTTTCCTGGAATCATCTTTCCCTTATTTCGTGGGGGTTTTGATTTACTCAAATATGACAGTTACACCTGTTAAATAATTTCGACTCCTCTCTCCATATAATTTTTTTGAAAAAGTCATTATCTTCTTGAATGCGAATTAAAATCATTTCACAAAACTGAATTCTATTACCTTCTGAACGTTCTACCAATAATTCTGTTACATTCTCCATAGATATAAAGTATATTCAGGTAATCTGCATTGGAGTAATTATTTATTTAGAACAATGCTTTATCACTATTACATAATAATTTCGAATGACAGGACTAACATTTATTTAACACTGACGTAGTTTTCCAGAAAACACCAAAACTATATACTTCACTACACTGCAATATACAGAGTGGATCATTAACAATGGGCCATAGTTGAAGGGTCGGTTCTTTGGATCAAAATATGAGGATATAACCAAATATGCCTTAATAAAACGTTGTTGTGGAAATAGATACAGGGTGTCAAAGTTGAAATTATTTTTTCGTTTTTTTTGCAATAACTCAACAACCTCTTGATCGATCTTCACCAAATTTGATAAGAGAATATTTTTTCCTCTAAGAAATAATAATTTATGTATTACATCACGTTAGACCATAGAGGGAGGCGCAGGAGTTCTATCTGATGATGAATTTTTTCATATTTTTTTGACAAAACGTTGTGGTACTTCTGTCTAGAAAATCTGTTGGAGGCGTCCATTCCACGTAAAAAAGGTTCACTTGGTAGAACCTGATAACTCCAACCGTTTTCGAGGAAATTGCCGTTAAAGATTTCAAAAATTTTTGAAAGAAATTCAAATAAAACAAATTGTATTTATTGAAAAGTGTGCTTTGGTTACATCTTAGTTCTGTCATGTACGTCATTTAGTCACTTCATTTTGTTCTTGCGTTCCTCGTGTTAATTTATCAAGTTCTCTAACTTCTTTATTTAAAATGCCTCGACATAACAATTTTTCAAATAAAGAAATGAGGGATATGACATGAGTTTACGCACAAAATAATTTCAGCGGGCGTACTGCAGCTATATAACTGCAGTGCAATGTCCAAATAGAAGGCTGCCAAATCATAAGATTTTCCAACATCTGTTTCGCCGTTTGGGAGAAACGGGTTCACTTCACCATAAAAATGATGTAGGACGACCGAAAAGAATTACTCCAGATCAAGAACCAGAAATATTAGTTCGTGTGGATGAAGATCCTCAAGTCAGCTCAAGTCGTTTATAAGCGGCAACAGAACTGAGTAAACAATCTGTTCTAAGAGTCTTATATAAAGAACGCTTCTACCCATATCACTTCACTCCTGTAAAAGATTTTCTTCCAAGGGATCTTTCACGAAGGTTAGAATTTTGCCAATTTCTTCTCAATAAACACAACAGATATGGAAATTTTGTTAAGAACATTTTATTTACCGATGAAGCAACTTTTACACGTCACGTTTTTAACTGGAGAAAAAGCCATTACTGGGAAATAGAAATAGCACCTTTGTTTTTTGCACATTTAGAGGGTGCTAAATGGCAGCTAAAAGATGGTATAACTTTCGCAATTAGCACCGATGGTTGTGGTGCTGGTGTGAAGTTGGCACCAAAAATATAAAATTGTTTTATTTCTTCAATAAAAAAACAGAAAAATTCTCTGCCTAACTCGTCGAACTACACGTACATCACATATCTATCAAATAAATAAATGATGAAAAACAAAATAAAACCCACCCATACAATGAAATTAAAATAGGAAATTTATATTAGCGTTTAACCTTGAAAAAGTCCGAAAACTCGGACGAAACGTAGGACAAATTGTTCATGTACTTGGCTGGAAGTCCTCTAGAAATAAAAATAGGAAATAAAGTTTTTCTGTTTTTTATTGAAGAAATAATTTCTACTTTAACAGCCAACAACTTGTATAAAATATCATCGTTAATAACTTTGTTAAAATAAATAGCACCTCTATTTTTTTTACATATTCAGAAGGTGCTAAATGATGGTATGGATTCCAAGTTCACAGACCTAGAATATTTTGTCTAATTTCAATATAAATTCACATTTACAAGAGTGTAAACGTTGGACATAATGTTTTTAGAAATTATGATGATTAAAAAGTGGAATATTTGAAAAATTGCAACTGTCAACTTCCACTATAATTCCCATCCTAAAAATGCGGAAACACGATACTATATGGCTATATGCAGATAGATTTTAAATGTTGCACATTATTTTTTACCGTTTAAAATCTGGCGATTTAATTGGAGCAACCTATTTATACAGTAAAAGCCTACAATCTCACATAATCTCGATTGAAATTCGAATCCATAAATAATATTAATAAATGGATAACATTTATATAGAAACGCATACATATGATATTGTGGAGGAAAATGATGTATGGGTAAAATTTAATGAATGGAAAGAAAGTAAACAGACACTATTCTCACAAGTGGCTTAAGAAGAAAATGTAAGTTTAAAAAATATGCAGAGTGTATTAAAATAATACTGGTGCACAGTGGGCCAGTATTTATCTAACTTTTTATCTTATTATTGATCAAGTAGACCTTCGTCGTCCAAAAACAATGGAATAATTCATAGTTTCCATGGTTACGAAATAATTCCATCTAGATATCAAGGTTTCATTATTAGCTCAACTAGTTATAAACATATTTTTTTAATTTCATTTAAGGCTGGTTATTTTATAAAGTAAGAATTTGGTATTATTCCATCTTTTTATACAACTATTTTATCCCCAAATTTAGATGTTTTTAATCTATTGACTTCATCAGATCCAAAAGGTACTAGTCTAAGAAAAAATTCAATCTTCCAATACGAAAAAAATGTCTTTAGAAATTTTATATTTATTAATCATTGAGACACAGCTGAAAAAAAATACAGACACATACAACCAAACCCCTCGACTTTGCCACAATCGAAACCGGGATATGCCACTATACTCTTGATAGCCTCAATTCGCATTCCTTTAGTGACTTGGAACTATTTTAGTAAATCGTTTATGAATATCAAAAAAAATGTTGGACCTAATACTGATCCTTGAGGAACTCAAGGAAAGGAACTCTGAGTTTATATTTTAACAGGATACAAAGCTATTATCAAGATACAAATGATCTATCAAATAAGAATTAAGTTGGTAATAATGACATACAATCAAAGGTTTTTGTTAGATCTAAAAATTGTGAAAATGTGAATAAACCCTGGTTTATAAGATGAGTTAGTAAATTAATCGCTGGAGTTGTTGACTGTTTTCCCCTAAAACCGAATTGAATTGTACTGAATAAATTATTTTGTTCAAAATGTTTCTTAACTTGGTCTTTTAAAATAACATCTAAAACTTTTGCTAGAAAAGGGATAATAACAATTGGACGTTAGTTTGATGGATTATCCCTTATAATTAGATTTATAAATCGGTATAACTTTAGAGCTTTTTTAAAAGATCCGGAAATATATTATTTCCTATGCACAAGTTAATAAGATCTGGCAAAGGAACTAAAATGTTATGTCTAATTGTATGATTTGCATATTAATATTGTAAGTAAGGATTTGTCTTTTTAAGCCTGCTTATTGTAGGTATTATGTCAGCAACTTCATTAAGTTACTTTTGGAAAGTATAATTTTTCTGTAGGTACATTCGAATTATTTTCGTTAACATGTCTAGAGCTTAGTGTGTTAAATAAATACTGAATAAATTTGTCACCTATTTAGTTGTTTTCGTTTAAGTTCCTCCATTTTTTACTTTGACAGAATAATAGATAGGTAACTTGAGAAATGCCATTTGGGAATTACAAACAAGCAAAGTATTTTTAAGTATGGCAGCCTCGCCATATTAACATAATGTAGGTACTTCATTTTTTATTTAATTTTTGAACTTTTAGCTTAATTGACCACATGTAAAATTTTTAAGTTAAAATAAAATAAGAAATAATATTTAAAAGAGAGTTTTTCAAACTTTCAAACGGTTACTAGGGCCTACTATGTGGCGAAAAAAATTTATTTGTAGATAAAGTGTATTTTATGAATTAGAATATATTATTTGCAGGCGTCTAACTTCCAAAATGTTGCCAATCTTTACTAATTTTTTTTCTCATTATTAATCATTATTTGTCACAAGCAATATAATTCCCCAAGTTTATGCGTATATGTATTGTATATTTCTTTATTATTCAAATAGTTTATTAATTATCCTTATTAATTGACCAAGGTTGGGTATTAATAAAAAACATGTTCTAGAACTATTCTGACTCTGAATCTAATGAAAGTAAAGGAAATAACGATTCTAATATGGTTGTTTTGTGCTCAGAAATTTCTAACAAACAATAACAGTAAATATAAAACCTAAAAATAATAAACTTCCCAGCGGCAAACTGCATGGGCATTTACATTGCCAGTGTTGCCGCGATTGTCGGATCTCCACTTTAAAGTTAATTGACATTTGCACACAAAATATCGTGGCGCCCTCTTCAACGATATACGGGAACCTCTACAGTATACGTAATAAAAGAAATCAGAAATATGAGATCCCAATAAAAATTCAAACAAATCCATTTTAGATCGTACTGATTTGAATGTTGCCTATATACATGAGGAAAAAGGCGAGGTCCGATTTTGGATCTCACCTTGAGGTCAATTTTACAAAAATGAATGTCAGCTGATGCAATAAATATATCCACATATTCTACATATTTTCGTCTAATATATTAACTTGTTGTATTAGTAGGAGATATATTAATACATATATGAATGATTTCAGCTGTTTTTAGAAAATTGAGATATAAAGAATATACTTATACGGTTATTGCAAAAATAACAAAATTGTACTTATATGGTTTTTAGCTGATGGTACTGAATTAACTTTAGCGATATTCACGAAGTAAACATTTTTTATTTAGAAAAGCTAAGGCATTAGTTTCTTTTAATTAAAACTGTCACAGACTTTGGCACAGAAAACCTGCGGCTTTTTTATGAATGGTAGCGTAAGTGGCACACTATAGAAATATACCAAAATTGAAAACGGATTTGAGTTACCCTTCTCAAAAACACCTTAATCGTCAATTTCGATATCAACATTTAAAAAACTTCAAAAGTTAGGTATGTGAGAAAGTTTAAAATGCGATATTGACTTTGACTCCCTGAATGTCTGTTAATATTAGCATAAGGTAAGTTTAGCTAAATTGCACAATTTTAATCCACTGTTACCCTGTGGCCCATTATTTATTAAAAAATTAACTCTATGGATATTATGGTTGCATAGAAGAGCATTTATAACACCCCCCGCGCCGTTATCGATTTGTTTTTCTTTTTTGTAACATATTGCTACATGAAAAACAAAGACACATTATAATTGATATTATTATTATTATCATTTGTAAATATCTTATGAAATTTATAGGCCACGCCATTTTGTCTATAAGTCAAATTACATTTCACAGTTCATCAAGAAATAAATCACCGTAATATGTTGCCGGTTAGAGCTGAATTATTAATAGTGGGATGGCAATTATAATTTAATAAGGTTCAATCCTAGACGTTAGGTGACTACATGCGGGTACGGTAAGATTTCAGAAACCCCAGTTGCTGAAATATCTACAACAGAACAGTCAAGGGCTACAAACTATGCACACAAAAACACCACAAATGAACTTGGAGCTTTTATCGCAGCAAACCAGGACCGGACAAATCTCTTGGGAAGTGCATAACTGCGTGCCACGATACATTTACCACCACAATAATCTGTGGATGTTGTCTTTGAAATTCAGGATATGACACAATAACTACAGATTACACCAGATTTAAAAGTATGATTTATTTGAGTGTTTCTTTTATGTATTGTTTTATTGTTCGTTGAAAAGAAATTATTCTATTTCCGTGGCAGAATAAGTTGCAATAAATGTATAAATACATAATATACAGTGAAACTAAAAAATCCAAATCATAAGCGAATATTTTTTTTATTTGACTTCCATACTAATTATAGCGGCCGTCATAGAGCAAGGTCCGTAAAGGAGTAGGTTACCACTTAACTTGGATGAGGAGAGACGGAAGGGAAATGTAACGCGTCATAGTGTTTGCCATGTTATTTGTTGTTATTTTGATATTTTGCTTATAGTTATTATTAGTTATGTAATATTATACTGATAGGGACCCCTTTTTATAGTTTTTACGTGCTTTTTTTGACTTTTTAAGTGACATTTGGATTTATATATATATATATATATATATATATATATATATATATATATATATATATATATATATATATACGACAACGCTTATCTACACGACTTTTACAAAAAAAGAAATGAAAAGACAGAAACCATATTTACAAACAAAAAGAACCAAACATATTAAAAAAATCAACAGCCTAATGAACACAAGACTCGAATCAGAACCACTTGTAATTAACCAAAATTGGCTTAAAAATTTAACAAAAATTACAATACCTAATAATGCAAAATACATATTAAGTCTGGGAACAAAATTCTCTTTTCCTTGTAATACTTTTCCTATCGATAAAATAATTGCAAGTGTAGAACAAGGTTAATAAATATTAACAACGAAAATAAAATCGAAATTAGAAACAAAATCTGTAATATACTTACAAATTATAAAAATAAACTAAAAAATGCAAATAATAGAACCAAAAACCAATTAAATCATTACATTAAAGAAACAAAAAATTTTTTAACAGATAATTCTAATATTTTTATACTAACAGCCGACAAATGTAATAAAACAGTAATTATGTATAAAACGGAGTATGAGAGAAAAATTAATAATATGCTTAAGAGTCTTATATACCCTATTAAATCATAATTCTCGAATATCTCGTTTAAAACTTATCCGATTTGAGTGCGATTTTTACAAGATTTTTCAAAAATATGTATAAAATGTCGGAATGTATTTTTTTTTTAGAATCGTCAAAAAATTTTCGCATGCATTTTAAATATTTTGTATCCAAATGTTTTAACATTCCGACATTAGTCACTGTTTGTAACGTTTATATTCATGTGACCCAACTCTTGGATTAGTTGAAAATAAATTTATTAGAAAACTAAAAACTGCATATCTATATTCCGATAATAGCTGCCATCTCGCATGATATTTCGGAAACACGGATGCACTTGCATACATTGGACTCGTTTGCGGGAGGGGGAATTGGGCACTTAGGAACCACGTTGCGATTTGCGTAAACAACAGTGGCGTGTGTATTCTAGAGATATCTCAAATTTACTTATTTGTTATAAAGTGGGTACACTTGATTTCAATAAAAACTGGTACACTTTCTTTTAGCTATGTAAATCATTCGTTCTTTGATTGATATTAATAATCTTACAAATGTCACTTTGACGTTAATCAGTGGCGTCATTATTAAAAATGGTTCGACATCTAACAGATAATCAAAAATTTTGAATTGTTTCTAAAATTGAAGATGGTTGGTTCATAAGAAGACTTGCTGCTGAATACAATGTGAGTAAATCCACGATAATGAGTGTTAAAAAACAATGGGAAACCAACCAAACGGTATTCCGTAATGTTGGTTCCGGTAGGCCCAGAAAGAGCAATAATCAAGAAGATGAAAATCTTATAAATTACCTAATAGAAAACCCTTTTCAGACTGCAGTAAATGCAATTTCAGAGACAGAGACTGCTTCGGTATCTGGGTCATTCTCACGAAATTGTGAAATTGCATGTCCCAGTACTATAATTTGACTGCCTAATATCAGAATTTGACTTTTTTTAGTTTTTAGTTTTATTGTGAAGTTTTATTGATAGGTACCTGATTATTTTCCAAGAATTATACATAAATTAATTTTTTTACGAGGTAACAATATGTGAGATCTCACGTTTGTTAATTGTCCCCAGCCTCACCTGTTTGACTTAATTTATAAAGAAAATACTATAATTTCAAAAATATGTTCACAAAATTACTATTTTCTATTAATTACAAAAGCAAGGTAACATTTTATCTGCCACATGATGAAAAAATTATATATAAATTCATTTTATTTGATCTCTTTTCATGTCCTCTGTTGGTGGTTCACTTCTGTTAATAGTATTATTGGTTACTATTTTATATCATAGATAGCGCCAAAATGATGTTGTTTTGAGTGAATTCCTTGCAAATCATCAGTTGACTTGTGAACTTAACGAAGTGTATATGTTAGCTATTTAACGTGAGCATAATTATTTAAATAGTGAACAAAACTTATTCCTGTCGAGCATCAGATCTCACTATTGTTAATACCAACAATTAGGTAAGCATTGAATTTATTTTAAGTCTTGTTTTTTTCTCATTTTATGTAGAATTACACTTGTTTACTGATGAAGAAATACATTTAACTTCAAACGGTTAAACTAGCTAATGCAGGAATTTTAAATTGAAATCTCACTTTCGTTAATCTCACTTACGTTAATGTGCTATATTAACGGATGTGAGGTATATTAACCGTAGGGAGGTTACTGTAGGTTTTATTGTTTTTTTTTATTAATTATAGTGGTTTCAACATTACGCCCTTTGTCTGTATTAAATTTTACTATTTATAATTTTTAGATATGGCAAAAACCTCACGAAAAACTAAAACTGATGAAAAAAAAGAAACCTCAAAATGAGAGATCTAAGAAATGTGTGAAAATATTGAGAGAAAAAATACGAAACGATCCCATATTACATGAAGAACAGAAACGGAAGGAAAGAGAAAGATATAACGACCGAAAAAGAGCAGGAAAAATAAAGTCTATAAATGAAATGACTGAAAGAGAAAAAGAAAAGTCAGAAAAGCATGGACAAGTCGAAGTAAGAAGTCATATTATGTTAGAAAAGAACGAGCCAATTTGGATAGGATATTAGAAGAAAATAGTCCACCCCCCAGTCCAGTTATCTAGGAAGAGCCTCTGGCTGGCCCCTCTCATAGACCTGCCGATACCATAGCTGGTCCCTCTAGGCAACAGATCGCAGGCAAGAAGATTCAGCGGAGGAACAGAGAAAAACTGAAGAGTGAAATTGAGTATCTAAGAAAAAACTGAAGAAATCTGAAATGAAGGTTGAAAAATACAAAAAGAGAGCTGCTAGGATAAAAGAAAAAGCTCCGGAAACGCCAAATAAGATAGTGACCAACATGTTACGAGGGCAAAACGTAACACCTCAAGTGAAAAGAAATCTAGTTTTAGAAGTTCTAAACGGACAGCTAAAAATAAATTTTGGTGACCAAAAAAGCCAACGAAGATAAACGCAAATTTATCAGTTCTATATCTGGTGGAGTGGTTAAAAAATATAAATTTAAAACTTTGTTAGGAAGATTAAGTTCTAGAAGGTTGACTATAAAAAAACAGCAATCTGATAGATTAAGTAAACGAACATTGCCGTTTCTCAAAATTAAGAAAGCAGTTGAGGATTTCTTTGAGGATGATAAAGTCAGCCGTATGTGCCTTGGTAAGAGAGATACCATCACATTTAAAAAATTGAAAAAACAAAAACGTTTTCTCAAGGGTAGCATGAAAAATTTCTACGTAGATTTTAAAAACAAACATGGAGCAATTATCAGTTACGCAACATTTTGTAAATTACGCCCATTTTAGGTGGTGCACCTCAACGCAAAACTTCGTGAAACATGTTTATGTATTACCCATGACAATATGAAACTGGTGATAACTAAACTGAAAACTCTGAAAATTATAAATTCCAATATTTTTATTTAAGTAATCTGTTTTTTTTTTTACCTTCGTTAACCATCTTCACCTCCGTTAATTGTGAAATTACTTTTTTGTAAAAATAAGTGTAAAGAATCAGTAATTAAGCTCAATCACTTTTAACACCTCATTTATTATGCTACATTTGACAATTAAAAAAAAAAAATAAAGTCAAAAAATCTAGTTTTTATTTTTGTTATTTCATCTCTCCAAAATTCACAATTTCGTGAGAATGACCCATCTACTGCTTGCAGAAGAATAAAACTACAAAGCGACTTGAAGAGTTGTTCAGCGGCTAAAAAATACAAACTTTCAGAAGAAAAGAAGCAGAGTAGGACTATTTTTGCACTCAACAATATAATCAATGATGAAAACTTCTGGGGACAAGTTGTCTCTTCTGACGAAAAGGTTTTTAAATCCTGTAACGATGGACATGTTCGCGTATATAGGCCTTCTTCCACTAGATACGACGAAAAATATACTTTCGATCCACAAATATTAGGAAGGTTTTCAGTCAATGTCTGGGCTTGGATGAGCCTAAATGGGTTAGGTGTGTGTTGGAACAGTGGTGGTCATCTCAATTCCATTAAATATATTGAAATATTAGACAATATTATGTTGCCGTCAGTAATAGAGGTGTTTCCGGAAAATAATTTTATTTTCCAATAAGACAACTGCTCCATACATACGGCCCATCGTGTCAGGCAATGGTTTCTTAATAAAAACATAGAGTTGTTACCGTGGCCATCTAAAAGTCCGGATTTAAATCCAATTGAAAATGTATGGGGACTAATGGTGAAAAATATAAGAAAATTAAATAACCATCCAAATAATGCCCAAGAATTGGAAGGGATAATTGAAGACGCTTGGGAGAACTTGTCGCAAGAAGTTGACCTTGCAAAAAATCTGATTTTGTCCATGCCTGCAAGACTTCAGGCAGTTTTAGACGCTAATGGAGCAATAACAAAATATTAGTTAATTCTGTATTACGTAATTGAAGTTCATTTATTTTATTTTTTTTATTGTATTTTTATGTTCAGTTCGCATTGTTTACATTTTTTTTAATCTCAAGTGGTATTTTTGTGTTCTTATTTTAAAAATAGAATTATCATTATTCAGTTAGTATTTTATATACAACCATTAGTAGAATTATCCGTAATAAATATTATTTTTTTAAACAATAATATGGCAGGCTTGCAAATGTTTTGAAAAAAGTTATTTTCTAATTATTTTTTAAAATTCCATTTGAATAAAATAAAAGAGAAAGGTTTAATAAGTTTAAAAACACAAAGAAAACCGATCTCCTCCAAAAAAACCCAGATCCGGGGTAAATCACTTCTTCTCCACCCCCCTCTCGACATGCCTGGCCAGCCCTATTTACAGACATATGTACACAACTAAACTATTAAGATTTTCGATTACAAGAGTTGTACCAGTTTTTTTTAAATCAAGTGTACACCAAAAAATCGAACATTAGTCCAAAAGAGAAAATATAAAAAGTAAGTACTAGTGAAAATTGAATTTTTTCGTAAATTAATAAAAGTAATAATTTTCTTTTATTTCCGGTAATTTCTGTAGAGAGACTAATATAAATGAAAGTTTTCCCATTTTGCCGTCTCTAAATATTGATATGGAGAATGAAAGGCTCAATGAAAGGTGAATATGATAATTTTTATTTTTGATTTATTTTAAGCGCAGTAACCTCATGTACAGGGTGATCATTTTAAGTGCACCTTACTCGATTTTTCTGCTGTATTTTTAACCTAGGAAAAAACTTCAAAAATTATACTTATGTGCTTTTTTCTATGGAATCCGAAAATTAAAAACAATTGAATGTCAAATAAAAAGAAAATGCCGAAAAACTGAAAAATAAAAAAAATTACACCCCGCATTAATATGCGGAAATGGACATATGACATTCCGAATACTGATTAAATATGCGCGTCATATATATATCTTTTACTTCCGGTTTGACCGGAAATTGCCTTAATTTTTTTTATTCTAAATGATATATCCTGTATATTCAGCTCAATTTAAAAAATTTTTTTCTGAATTCAGCAATATATGGAACATCATCATAATCTTTCATATTTGATAAAACTATTGGAGTTTAAATTTAAAATAACACAAATATTTTCCATTCTGAGTTGAATGATGTGACGCATATTGATACTTCCATTTTATAGGAAAATTTTAAAAATAATACCTACTATGCATTAATAAGAAACGGTAAAACGGAAATATTTTTGTAGATTAACGATTTAATTATTTTGTTGTTTAGTTCTTTAGCTATTTTTAAACAAAGTAAATTAAATAATTTCGGTTTTTTTTTATTGTTTTTACATATTAATTGCAGGACAAGGACGCATGAAGGGTAAGGTTAGCTACTGCTTAGCTTATAAGCTTGACGAAATACAACTTTTTCGTCGGTTTATGTCGTACGAAACCTCTAGTACTCCGCCTCTGATAATTCAACATCTCCCGATCTGAAATGTTCCACTATGCCGTTCTGTAACTAGAACATCGGCCACCTTCGACATTCGCCGCGATAATTTCGGTTTGGCTGTATATATGCACCGTGGCCTGCGCGGGGTGTGGTAAAATCGAGCCT
>JANEYF010000396.1:0-72561 GCA_029963845.1 Rhamnusium bicolor
GGTTGTGTCTTTCAAGAGACTTGTTTATAAGTGTTACTCGCGAAATTTTATATACAATGGCCGCCCGTTTTTTGGAATGGCATTTTGCATAGCATCAAGCGCGTGTCTTAAATTTTGTTCGGAATTGTTTTGTAATATCAGCTTCCCAGAATTATCTGGTATTTTTGGACCATGGCTAATTACTTAGCACCTGTAATAATAGAAATAAGCTGCTGAAACCGTAAAAAAATTAAAAGAAGCAATCATTCAATAATGTTTTTTTAAAATGTGCAGCAGAGTCCAAGTAGCCCCAGTTGACGGTAGTTATATGAAAATATTGAACTATTTTATAGTGTTATGTAACATATTTTTTTCTGCACAAAAAATATAAAAATAAAATATTTTCAAAATATAAGCATTTCCATGTTCATTTCAGATTAATGATGCTTATAAAAAAGTTGACGTCAATGTTAACCACAATATTATTAATAAAAATATTGAGGAACAGGGAACCGAATACAGAATCTCAAGGAATCCTGACGTTGTTCAGAATCGTCTAAATGATGAGCATAACTTCTACATATAGTAATTTGTTTTTAAGTGCTTAAGCTAAGTTCTAAAAAATTGTAGTAAATTGTCGAAAAAATAAATTTTATGAATTTTATTAGTAAAATCCAACTAGTCCAAAAAGATAACATGAACTTGATTATTGTCGTCAATCATAGTAGTTATATGTTTAAGACATTTTTGCCATGCAATAATAATAATAATAATAATAATAATAATAATAAATCGATTTTATTGCTTTCAAAAAAAAAAATAAGTACACGAAAACGAGAAAGTTTACTTAAAGAGAATAGATCACAAACAAATCATGGCGAAGTCCTAGCTACAAGCTATTCATATTCATCCATAAGAGATTGTAAATCTCTCCTCAAATGAGAAAGTAAATAAAAAAATATATATCACTCCATACAAAATACTAAAAAAAGAAAAAAGAATTATCATATGCATTATTTATTTACTTTCAATTATCCTTTCTTTGACAGCCTGGCACTGAAATATGATAACCAATTCATTATGTTTACTGCCTACTGAAGAGGTGTAATTTATATTTATACTTAAATTTGTTAAAATTGAATAATTTAAATTCTTCTGGAAGAGAGTTGTACAGATTAATAGCATTAAATGTGAAACAAAGCATGATGTGGCATTGTAAATTTATTTTTATATCTAATATTCCTGGAATGTATGTTAGAACGCACAACAAATTTATTTTTCAAAACTGAAGAGGTGGGTGTACCTAAAACTTTATGTATAAAATTTCCTAAATGATGGATTCTCCGATTTTCCATGTTAAGCCATTTGATATCTCTAATTTTATGCGAAATGTGATCAAATTTTTTTAGTCCATAAATGAGCCGACAGCATGAGTTCTGAACCTTTTGTATTCTATTTTTTTTCAAACTGTTCAAGACATGGTCCA
This sequence comes from Rhamnusium bicolor, assembly GCA_029963845.1. Classification (NCBI taxonomy): domain Eukaryota; kingdom Metazoa; phylum Arthropoda; class Insecta; order Coleoptera; family Cerambycidae; genus Rhamnusium; species Rhamnusium bicolor. Next base: position 1,466 of record JANEYF010000396.1, read on the forward strand.
TATATGAAATCACAGTAGTTAAAATGGGAAAGAACAAGTGATTCACGCAGCACTGTTTTTAATTTAAAATTAAGAATATCCCGACTAGCAAATATTAACTTGAGCGATGAGTAAGATTTTTGCAGTAATTTTTTTATGTGTTCTTTAAAGCGTAAATTGGTGTAAAGAATTATTCCCAAATTTTTTGCATGATCTACAATTGGCACGGACACACCGTCTATTTTAATAATTAAATTATCTTTTAAAAAAGATTTTCTGTTTTGTTCCCAAATAGAATAAATTTTTTGTCATGCAATACGTATGTGCAAAAATCCTCATCATGTACAGGGTGGGCAAATTTTGATGTTTCTATAGGGTAACTCAGTAACTGTAAGAGATACAAAAAAAATGGAAGACACATCCTCTTTTTTTGAGACAAATTTACTTGCAAAAACAAAAAATTGCTATCGTCTTTTGTTTTTGAGTTATAAACAAGTTCGATTTTTCGACTTTTAGACACATGTCAATATCTTGTTTTTTCGTAAAGTAATGAAAAAACAACTTTTACATTCTTTAGGCACTCTTTTCGTGTGGCTCCGAGAAAATTTAAAAAAAGGTGCAATTTTGAGTTATGGCATAAAGTTTTATTTTTTTAAATGGGAAACATAGTTGACTATGGTTTAGTTAAAAAGAAAATATTCTTCTCTTTCAAACTATATATCATATGTGGGGTCGTTTTTGATGTGTAATTATTTAATAGCGAAAATAATCAAATCAATCATACAAAGTGCCCATGCCTTGCTTTTTGGCTTTTTTTTTGGCAAAGAACATGTTTTTACTTTATTAGTACGACTAAGAAAAGCAAGTTTAAAAAAAGTTTTTTTTATTTTATATTTATTCCAAGTAGACGTGTGTCATCTATGACAGTGTTTCCGTTTGTCAGTAAATTGCGTATTAATAATTTTGTTTCCCTCATAATTACACCCCATTTAATCGTAAAAGTGAAGATGTCTTACGAAAATTACGAGAAATTTGATATGCTAGAAATGCTTTATTCAAAGTAATAACAATTGTGATATTGCATCCACAATATATTTCAAACGCTATCCAGAAAGAAGACAACCTAATAAAGCTATTTTTAAGAGGTTAAAGGAAAATCTCATTAATTGTGGGTCCTTCAACAAGCCAAGACCAAAAAAGACCAAAAAGATATTTATATCTAATTTTAAGGTTAAGAATATGTGTGGTTAAGTACGGGGCAGAGTAAGAATCATTTGTGATGCTCACTGGATCTGTATTGTAGTGTATTATTGAAGCCAAATTATTAGAATTTTTTCTTATTTTTAACAAACTGCCAAAATTTGTTTTGGTCGTTCTTAACATTTTGACAGTATGATTTATCTAATGCAATTTCAGATTTTACGTACCATCTTAAGAGAATAAATTTACTAAGTCAAGAGGATTATTGAAACGTTTGTAGTTCCAAGTTGTATTTTCTAATTTAAGTCATTTAATTATATTAGTATTGCATCAAGCAGGATATTTTCTATTAGATACTCAGTATAGTCTTGGGAAAAATTCATTAATATAATTGATTGTAAGCAATATAGAATCGAATTGATTATCAACAATAATGGTGAGAAGAAGGTATCATTCAGTACTAACTAAATTCTGATATGGATTTACGAATCTGGTCTTTTTGATTTTCGAAAAAAATTTGTTGTTCTTCAACATCTTTTTTAAGCGAATAATAATTTTATATCAATTGATTAGATGCTCTTGTTACATAATTTTTAATAAGGCTAAATTTATTTAAAGATATCTCCTACGCATTTTTCAGTGCTAAACTGGTAAGTGACTGCAACAATAATTATTACTGCCATTTGTATGAGGTAAATAAAATAGATGTGGTAATTTCTGTTTGTGGTCGTTTGTTAATGCAGCCAGTGAGTCTTTTATCTAATTGTGTTTATGTGTAATAGGGAAAGCATTGACAACAACCTTCAATGTCAATCTGGGTTTTAAATTTTCCTGTATGTAGTGCAATATCGTTAGTTTTGCAACTCAAATTATAAATATTATACGCTGAATTGACACTCATCATGATTTATTCTTCATAATTTTTGCCACGAGGTGTCATGATTTATTAATTTTTATCTTCTTCATGACATATTTATCTTTGGGTGAGACCTATTAAATCTTTAATTAATAACAAAATTATAACTTTTTTATTTCCAGACGACACTCTATTAATAATACAAATATAATCATCGGCATAAAACAAATGATAATAAATAATAAATTTATTGAAGAAAATAAGTAATAATACAAATTACAAGTGCACATACTTAGTAGGTACCTACTAATAAACCAAATTTTTTATCTACACAAACGGTAACTCGTCAGGATAAATTAAAAATTAAATTTATTTTTGGCAAAAAGGGCGTAAGAAAAAATTTATACACTACCCAACATAATAATAAAGGCTATTTCAAAAAAGGAACCACTGAAATCGGCTACAAAGTGTTAGTAACTCGCTTAGCTTAAGAACAGTAGGAAAGTGGCTAATTAAACTAGTGTTTATTTACAAATCATAATATTTACAGTAATAAAAATATGCAAAAAAATGGACAGAGCAAATTTTTTAGCAAAAATACTTAGTATAATAAATGTTATGTTTATTACAACCATTCAATATTCATCGTGACAATTGGCCTGGAATGGTGTAGAAAATATTTTATACTTTTCTGTGGTATAGAGAAAATAGTATCTAGTATTTTACCGTTAATTTTTAATTAAATATCATTCATAATCTGAGGCTGATTGTGAGATGTAAATGATTAATTTTTAGCACGATTTTTTCACTTCTAAGTATTCGACAACTATTTTGTTGTCTTGTCGAATCTGATATATTATAATTTGATTAATTTGAATCACGTTCACTAACTGGTATGGATGGATGAATTCACAAGCAATTAGGACAAAACTGTTGACTTGACTTCTTTATACAAGTATATCAATTATATTTTAAATTTCGTTATTAAATTTCAAATATTTATTCATTTTTTTGTATTTTTTTACATATCTGTTCATTTAATTTTCAATTGAGATAAAATAGGAATGGTTTTTAACAATAATAACAAGACTTAATGACTTCAATTTTGGGTAAGCTCTTTTGTTTGTTTCTGTTTCTTCTGTTTTCATTTTTTTAAACAATGAGGTTTAAAAACAACTTTTTTTAATATCTGAATAATTTTAATTAGCCAATTTTTTTATCTGTTCTCTTTTGTTTATCATACCAATATTTTTTTTTTTTGTGAATTTACGTACACTGTATACTATTATGTTATATTGGTTCCTTACATCCCTGATGATGGTAGTAATCAACTACAGAAACATTGGCATTTAAATTAAATGTTAAACTATTAATAAAAAGTTTTGTCCTAATTTGAATTCATCCTACCATATATTACAATACGCACTGGCCGAAAGGTTTTTTTTCAATTTTATTTTAAATTGTCTATAATTGGTAAATATTTTAGACTACTAGGAAGAGAATTGAACAAAGCAAGTCCAAAGTTATTTTCTTTGTAAATGCTAAGTTTCAGGTGTGGGTATATCGTTACGGTTTCGAGTGTTATATTCGTGAGATTCATCGTTCCTTGTATAATCGCTCAAATTTTCCTATAATCTAAATTATAGCAGATTATCTCCGATGGTAAAGTTATTTCTAAATAATGAAATGCTTTGAATTTAGTTGGATGTGCCCATACATCATTGCACTGTAAAACAATTGTGTGATAAGAAATAAGTGTAGCATCTATATTCACCCTATTTTCAATTTGTTCAATTGCGAATTCTTTTGACAATTTTTGATGTGTGAATGCCAAGTTAATCTACTATCCAAAAACAGGCCTAAGAATTTTACAGTCAATGAGGTATTTGTTCTGGTAAAACATAGTAATGTGTTTGTTTTATTAGTGTTTAAGCATAACTTGTTTGCATTAAACCAGTCAGACGCCTTATTTATGTCAGGTTTCGAGTCTGCAATATTGCTGCCAGTATTTTTCAACTGTTTTGCAAGAGTAGTGTCATCTGCAAAAAGTACCATAAAAATTGACATAACATTAGGTAAATCATGTACATGTATTAAAAATAGCAGCAGTCCCAGAACACTACATTGTGGAACACCGTGCTTTACTGACATCTTACTTAGTTTTTCATTATAAAATACACACTGATATCTGTTTAACAAGTAAGAAGACATTGGTTAAAAAATGCGTAAACCTTTGAACTAAAAAAATTCTAACTTATTCAGTAAGATCTCTTTGGAAACACATCAAATGCTTTGCTGAAGTCGACGAAAATTACCAATGTTGAATTGTAATTTTTAAATCACTCACTTATATAATTATAAGTTCCAGCACAGCTTTTGACGTATTTCTACCCCTCCTGTACCCAAATTGCCTATATGGAAAAATATTGTTGTATTCGAAATAAGATTATCCTTAAGGCTCTAATTTTTTCAAATACTTTCGCTAAAATCGGAAGCATTGCAACTGACCTATAAATCGATAGATCTTCAATATCACCTGATTTTAATAGGAAAATAATTTTTTAATTTGGAAAATGCTTGTTTCAAATATAAGGTTAATAATGCATGTAGTAGTGCAGATAAAGACAGCAAGTTATCTTTATACTAATTTATACATATCCGCTGTGTGGTTATAGAGGTCAGTAGCCTTAGAAGTCTTTAAGGACCTTAATACATTTTATACCTCTCTTTCCAAAACCGGATAGAGAAAAATTGTCAAATTGCTCATTTTGTTTTTTCTCTAAATATCAGTAGAATTTGATTGAGGTACTAATACAATTCCTAGTTTGACACTTGAGGTTGGATGCACAATAGTCTAAACCCCACTCTTTCAATGTAAAGCGGTTTGGCTCGTCTCTGTCCTACACTAGCGATATTGCTTCTCTCGCTGCGCCACCAAAGTGCCAAGCTAGGATTGTTGAGTTATATTTATTTGGTTTAATAATTTTTCTGCTAAACCTATGGTTAAAGAAATCATTATAACTTTCAGGAGATATTAAGCTTACTTCCTTTTTAACACGCTTTTATTAGCTTCACCTGTATGTTTGCTTGCTTGCTTGTTTGCTTGTTTGTTTGTAACCGACTCTTTGGACTCGATTTTGACCCACTTTAAACGGACAGATTTAATTGAAACTTTGTACACTTACGAAGAACCGGTAACAATACAATAATTTGATAAGTTTATACCATTATCCTGATCAGGATCGCCAGTCCTTTCCTCACGTATCCTCTGCGTGAGAGCAAAGGCTTAATATGTAAGTACATTCCGCGATTGTCAGCTAAGTCGGTGGTCGAGCGGGCTAAGGCAGTCGACGCGAAACAACGGACTCCTCGGGCGTGAGTTCAATGGGCCTTTTCACTACTTCTGACATCTCAAAACAAATATGTTTATTTGAAAACTAACTGATAGATATTCACCTTGTGCAACTCTGTTTGAAATATAAGTCTTCCATTGTTTAATAAAAAATAAACATTTATTATGGCAATTTGAACACTCATTTGACCTTGAAGCTGAGTGACGTCACACAGACCGGAATCATGTTGGTAGCATTTGCCAGAACGCCTAATACTACTAACGTCACACCACACCTGACACATTTTACATTGTTTACGGTTAGTTTTGTGGTTATGTTCTGTGTGTTCAGTTACGAATCGTGTTTTGCTTTGTTTCTGCACATTATTGGAAGAAAATGGAGCCAGGATTTTCTAAAGGAAATGCAGAAAATCTGCCGAAAGTTGATTTTATTATGGTGGACGAGTTTTACATGTTAAATTTGGATTATTTATCAGCAGAAGTCAGGAATATTAAAACAAAACGGTAATTAGTAATCTTATTTTCGTGTAATTTATTTATAAATATAATGGAACTACCATTATTTTAACATGCAATTGTTGTTACAATATTTTTTCCTATTTAAATTATACTTACTAATGTCTAATAATTTCCAGGTCAACAAGAGCATCGTACGGTGACAACGCAGTTGCTTATGTGAATCTGAATCTTCTTTTAACTGTAAAATTTCAATAATTTAGCATCAACTTCTAAATACAACTACTTTTCTTACATCAAAATGATCTTCACAACAGTAAATGTTTCTGGTTTTCGTCAACTGCTTCTCAACTTTGGCTATTTTAAACCATGCTTTTCGTCTATTTTCATCTGGTGGAACGTAAACGAAAATTTTGATTGGACAATTCATGTTGTTATTTGTACATGTTGGTACAAAGCACTTTTTAAACATGTTCCACACACAATAATCCAAACTAAAAAGAAACGACTGTCAAAGTCAATTTCGACGTCAACTGTCAAAAAGCAGAGAACCAACTTTGCAATACACCGATGTGTCATGTTCAAGGTCGTAGTCCCTTTGACGTCACTAAGGTGGGTTGCGTGACGTCACGTAAAAGCGCGCGCTTTATTTCCGCACTTTTGTTATTTTTTTTTTTTCGATAGAAATCGTGCTCAAAAAAAAAAAAAAAAATACGGCAATTTTTTTTTATAAAACACTATCACATAAAGCAATAAAAAAAAATCTGTGAAAAGGCCCATTCCCATGGCTGAAATAAAAAAAAATTTTTTTTTTTCAGAAATATCTATTGGATCGTAATATGTTATAATATCAGCATCAATAAGCAATATAAATATAGTTTAAAAAAACTAAAAAACACGCTTTTAAAGCACATCAAACTAAAAAGTGAAAAATAATTATTAATATAAACTGAAAACAATAATGAACGAAAAATACTAGTATTATTGTGAAAAAAGGTGGTTGCTCGATAAACGAAAAATATGGCACAAAGCGCCCCACGCTTTTTTCACAATAATACTAGTATTTTTCGTTCATTATTGTGTTCAGTTTATATTAATAATTATTTTTCACTTTTTAGTTTGATGTGCTTTAAAAGCGTGTTTTTTAGTTTTTTTAAACTATATTTATTACTATTGTTTTTACCAGTAACTTTGTTGACAATATTCCAAAGAGTTCATTCTCTCTTGTTTGATTCTAATATTCCTTTGTTTAGTTGAATTTTTTTTTATTTAATAATAAGCTGTTTGTTCACATACTTTTTTTTGTTTTAATTCTGCGTTAATTATTTCACTCTTTGGCGATAGTTTTATAATATTATTGAGACGATAAATTTCATCTCTGAATTTGTAAAAATTGCGTTATTATTGTAAAGAAATATCATGATAGTAATATACTATATTATAAAAAATGTCAACAGCTTTTATCTGTTTATTATATAATTGTGACCAGTCTCCAGTTACTAAATAATGAGAAAATTTTATTTAGTTTTCCATGTTTTTATTTAATATAGTTTTATGAATTTAATTATTTAAGATTTATGGTCGGAAAGGTGGAAATTTGTCACAGTGGCATGATTGATTTCGAAATTGAGAAAAATATTATCTATGCAGTTAGTAGAATATTTATGTTCAAAATACATTTTTTAAACCGAATGAGTGAAAGATATCAATTTATTTCTTTAGGAGTTTCTGAATCACTTTGAAAATTTATATTAAAATCCCCACCTATAAGTAATCTGTTGTACCTAAAGATTTCGCATAAAACTTGAAGAGCTTGATATAGATTGTCACTAAAAATATTTATATCACCACACATAGTGTGATGTATCTGGTCTCATAATCAACCGATATATGGATATAGTTACAATCTTTCGAGGAACACTCCTTTTAGTATGGTTCAGAAACATTGCTCCTCTCATTTCAGTATTTTTTTGATTTTATATCTTAGGACACTTTTCCTTGGGAGTTCAATTTAAGTCAAATCAGAAGAATGCATTCATTCTTACGAATATATTAATCTTTACTGATAATGGTGTTCATCGCTCTATTTATAGGGCCGGTCTTTTCACCTCTGGATAAGTTACTGGTAACTAACTAGAAGATTAGAATGTGAATATAGCTATATATAAAATGTTGAACTAAAACCAGTTCTAATCATCTTGTTAGTTATCACTGTTATCAGTAGTTAGTAGCTTATACAGAGGTGAAAAGACCGGCCTTTAGTCAGCTCCCTTTCATGTTATTCTCCACAGCGCTGTGGTATGAATAAGAATATTTACCAACATTTGAGGATGATACCAATTTACCTATTATATTATTGAAATTATTTTCCTCTCTTGTAAATTTATGTGATGTATCTGCGTTAATTCTTGGTTACCTTGTCTTTGATAAATTAGAGAAATATTTAAAAAATCATAAAACTTATCGTTCGAAGTAAAATTATTATCTCTGGTTTAATGTAATCTGATCTTGAATCTATACTATGTTAACTTTGTTAGATATATAATTAATTAGTAATAAATTAAATGATAATGACAAATCATAAAATCATAATTTCTTCTGTGACAGTTATTTATATATAATATAAATGAAGATTTAAAATCAGACGTCGTTTTTAGAATACAATAATTGTTATCAGTAGTAAATTAAAAACTTTATAGGGTTTATATATTAGCCGGTATCAGATGAGTAATATTTATTATATTATTTACAAATCAAACAGTAAAATTCATGACTTGTTGAATTCCATTTAGGTTCGGTATATCCATCTTCTGGTAGAGGGGGTGTTAGTTACCAAAGAAATTTATATTAATTGTTATATCTACGTTTACAAAAAACAGATCAGTGATCACTAGAGACCGCATCTCAAGTAGTTATTCCAGTTACGGGCTTACGTAAAATGCTCGTACAACTAATAAACAAATATAGTGAAATGCAAAGGTGCACGATTTTTTTTAATAATCTCATGTTATATTTTTTTTTGTATATTACTAATTCCTTGCAAAATACAACACATTTATGTACTCGCGTAATTAATTGAAACAGCGAAAAAAAACCTATATTTTAAATATGGGGGCCGTCATGTTACAAATATAAACTATATTGTTATCTTTTAAATGTAGAAGATTATTACATAATTACAGAAAAAGTCTAAAATAAATTTTCCTTAATTAAACCTATACAAATTACCTAACACTTAATAACAAAGCACTAAATTAAATGCAGATTTTGTACGATCGTAAAAAGTCTGCTCTGAATTGAAAATGCCTATAATATGTCGCAATTCAAATAAATAAATACCTGTACAACAGAACTTCCACCACCTACACATAATGGAATGAAGACACATGCGACGTGTGAGCATGTTGCGTCCTCTCTAACGATCAGCAGTTTGCAATTGAATTCCGATAGATGGAGTCGTTTCATTATGTTACGGTGAAAAAAGATCTCAACTGGATCTTTCGCGAAATACCGTTAAACGGTGGATACAAAACAATATAAAACAAGAGCTTAATGGCATAGAGCTTTATTGCAAATGCTGTAAAAAGTTATCTTATGTACATGAAAATAGAACGTTTTAAAACTTTTAGCATTTTAAATACGCCCCAATTACGCCTGTAAAGGTAGAATAATCGTTTTCAGATTGCAAATAGACTTTTAATGACAGGGCCCGAATCTAACTCCATGTCGTTTAGAACAATTATTAATAATATACTTTTATTCTAGTGCCATACTTGTTATAATGCAATAGAGTTTTTTGCTAAATGTTCAAAGTCCATCTAATTTTGGCCATTATGGAAATCACCCATCAAAAGTATAAGGTAAAATATATGTCTATTTTTTATTGTATATCATTTTTGCACGTGAAAATATTGATGTATTTGCACACGAGCTGATTCCACCACATTCGTCAAATGACTACCTGAGATTTGGTCTGTAATGATCACAGAAAGTATATATTCTCGTTTGAGATTAACTGTTCTGCAAAAATAGATAAATAATAACTATTGTTTTACTGGTTAAAATTTTTTTTCTTAAATTTATCTTTATTTGTTTGACAACTTTACTAGAAGGTGGAGTATAACATGTATTGTGAAATATTTGGAAGTAACACTAGATTCAACTTTCGTGAATGGACGACGTGGAACTTCAAATGAGAAACGCTTGCGCATCTTTATGGATGTGTAAACGCATTTTCGGATAAAAGTGGAGTATAAGCTCAACTCTTTCGATGTATGCCGCGATAGTAAAATTCCTCATAACAATCGCGGCCTTGGAGTGGTGATACTCACACGCTCCACAAACAAGGCCCGCTTATATCAAGTTAGCCTGTTTAAAGATAATAGGAGCAATTAGGATTACTCCAAAAGTTGTGATGAAAACCATTTTGGGCCTTACATAACTGCATATTGAAGTGGAACTTGAAGCTAGGAAAGCAACCAATAAATTGCTGAAGATGGAATGTGGAATGTGACAGGTTAGGGGCTGGGGCCTACAAAGCCTCTAGCTCAACTGGTAAGGGATCTGGTCGTCAGCCAGTCAGAAGATGCCCGATGCCTTCCAATGTACCAATTTATGTTCCATGCACGATTGTGTTCCCTAGTCGAGATGATTGGGATTTACAATAAAACCAATTTACTGAGTCCTCGCGGTCTGAAATAGCGTACAGACGGATCTATAGATGGATCAAAGGCTCAGAAGAAAACTTTTGCTTTCTTCATACAAATCAAAAGTTTGTATTTCGATACCTCTAGGTAAGTACCCAAGTGTGTTCTAAGCTGACAGATAGGCCATTTTATTTTGTGCAAACTAAAATATACCGTGAAAAAGGTAAAATATTGTAACTGAAAAAATATCGGTTTTGAGATTTTTGTGGCAACCTCAGTAAAATTATATACTCTGTGGCATTATGACATTTTATTCTAAAATATCTAATAACAATTTTTTGTTATCATTATCAATCAAAAAGCAGTTGTTTCAAGTTCAAAGGTAATTTACTGAAAATGACCATTTCTCACTTACAATGTTTTACCTTTTCATGGTGTAAATCTCACCAGAGGTGATATTAAAGGTAATGAAGAAGCAGACTGTTTGTTGGGAGAGGGTGCTAAAAACTCCTTTCCGGGGCCTGAATTAGCTTTTTGCATACCAATAAGTCTGATCAAACAAGACCTATGAAAGTGAACAATGGCACAATGAGGGCTACCGTTTTTAGGATCACCAGTTGGCGCCACTGGCGAGTAAGGTAGCTGTCAGAAGTTACTGTTAGGCGCGGAACAAGTTTATAGGGTCTTATAATTATTTTGTACACCAGCAAATAAAAAAAACTTGTTAATCATGCCTTAGTGTTGTGCAGTTCCATTTTGTTCTAATACTAAAGACGGGCATATGTTTCCAAGACACAAAAGTCGCCTAACACAGTGGTTGTTAGCGATTTACCGGGATAACTTTACTCCTTCGAAACATTCGCGTGTTTGTAAGAAACATTTTAATCCTGACCATTATGCGTTACCAAAGGAGCCTACTACAGAAAATGGTAAGTAAGAATCATGCACATTCATTGCTTTCATCATACCCATGCTTGATATAACCTAACTTTAATGACATAAGACATCTCTGATAGGTACAATAGTTTCCTTACTGAGCAAGTAAATTACTACTTTCTCCTTCTGCCATCATTGTGTTAAATGTTTCTCAGCTAATTTTTATAAAAATTACTAAAACCCGGCATTAAAAAGCCATAATAAACATTAACGTTCAGTGACATGTCCCTTACCTTACACTAGCGCTTCTTGTAGTGAATTCAAGCGCGATAGCCCTCATTTAACAACCATTGGGCTCTAACTACTAGAATGAGACAATCAAGGTCCATATAAAGGAGCCTTCAAGCGTCTCTACTGTGGCTGCCAAAGCTCAATAGGGAACGAATAAGATGGATAATAGGCCTGAAAACAGGGCACTGTCCTCAGAATAAACACCTTCACACAGTGAAGGTGAAGGATGATCCTATTTATCGGGTGTGCAGATTGGAGGAAGAATCTTCCACTCATGTGTTGTGTAAATGTGCATCTTTAGAGACTTTAAGACAGACACCTCGGAAGGCAATTTATAAAGCAAAATGAGTTATGGGATCTACCCCGATCTTTTTTTCGGGAAGTCATGGAAGCACAATTGATCTGCAAATTTACTTGTGAAGGATTCTTATTTTTCAAGAAAAAAGAAACATGTATTAAATTCAGATTATGATTATTTAAATTTATCAATAAAATAATTGAACTGTAAAACTTTTTAAATTTATTTCTTAAATTTAACAAATTGTTACTGTATTAAAAGAATCTAACCAGTAGCACGCCTTATTGATAATACGGACTGTTTTAATAATATAAACTTATTACTATTCTCACAAGGGATTGCAAAAACGCCTAGGCAAAGGAGATTCCAAATCCAAGTCTTAACTACATACAGAGATTCTTCTCTATGTAGCCAAAACTACTATTTCTAACCACTCGCCTATATTAGCTCGTAATAATCTCGGACTCTTCTTATTTTAGAGCTACATTAAAACAGCGACTTATAAGGCATCTCAGTGAATTTTTTTTGTTACAACCATTTAGATAAATGGCTGACTGGCAAATTGTACAGTTGTCCCAAGAGATTTTGCATATTTCTGAAACAGATAGAATGAAATGGACTGTACATTCTTTACCTCCCTTTTTTTTGAGCAAATTCTAGTGATGAAGGTCCCATTTCGATATCTCTTCCTGTTCTCGCACTATCTGTCCAAATTGATTTTTTACACTTCATTTTTAACTGATGCTGCTTCCTTAATAATGGAAGTTTTTTAATGGAGTAAAAAGGTTTTTGGAACAAAATTTTACGTAGAATGGATTTTAGAGAGACAAATAATCGCAGCCTCCTTGATTTTTCTCTGCAAGACACTTGCATCTGTTTTCAATGGAAAATAGGTGGCCATGATATGTCGTGGGTTTCCATTGTTTTGACAATTATATAAGATATTTTAATAAAAAACCATTCTACGTTACATACATGAGGAGCAAATTGTTAATTAGTACCGTTGTAATTTATAAAGCAGTTATGTCTACGAGTTCCTTCAAATTTGAGCTTAAATGAACGTTTAGGTTCAATGTTTGACAGGGGTATCGATAACTGGAACAGCAGGTGTCAATTACTGGAACATTCTCTCTTACAGTAATGGCGCCAAGAAAGAAGTACTCTCAAGACCAGATGAACGCAGCTGTTGAAGCTGTAGCAAGAGGAGTACCAATAGCTATATCTACAAAAACCTTTTCCGTCCTAGATCGACATTGCCTTATAAATCATCAGGGAAAACCCACAGATTGTCAAATGGGTCCAAGCAGAATACTTTTCAATAATGAGGAGACTTTACTAGAGCAGCGGATACTGTCACTTGTTAAAGTCCACCATGAAAATCAGAACTGGTCTGTTTCACTGTTTGGAGTATGAAGAGCAATGAATGAAAATGCAGGAAAGAAAGAAGAGACTTGACATCGTGATAAAACAATAAAAGAAATAAATGAAGAAAATTTAGATGTTAATAACAATACTGAACCAAGATACTCTGGAGTCAGTTTGGCAAAGCTAAATCCAAAAAATCCAGTTTCACCAAAAGAAATTATGATTCACTCCATTCACACTCTCTCTCCGTCATTGAAGTCATCTCCATTGAAATTAAACTAGCCCTTAAGTTTAATCCATAACACGCAATACATCACACCAATAAAATCGTCTTCACATTTTAAAGAACAAAGCCCCACCCTATTTAAAAAGGCTTTGTTTTGACCAGAAGAATCCAACCCTGAAAATAAATGGAAAAAAAGAGGTAATATCTTCTAGTATAACCTCAGAAGAGTGACAACAATATCATATAAATAAAGAAATTGACAAAAATAAAAAACAGGAAGAGAAAGAAAAGATAGTAGAAGCAAGGATACTAAAAAGATAGGAAACAGTGATCGAGAGCCAAAAAAAGATGATAAGAAAGAAAAAAGATTCAGATTATGAAAGTTCAGTGTGGGTTGAAAGTGGCGATAGTCTGGAAGACATTAATTCGGAAGAAGAAATAGAAGAACGTGAAGAAATTATATCAACTTTCAGTTCTTTAAAGTACGATCACATTTACGTAGTAGATTTCGTGTTAGCAAAATTTTTGGAAGAAAGAGGCAAACTTTCTATCATAGATATCTGTGTGATAGACAAAAGATACTCCAATTAAGATAATGAAGTTGTTTCCCTCAAATCGATAAATAACGAGAAAATCATTTATAAGTTGATAAAAAGTGACGTGTTGACCATAAAGTTGGAGGACATTCTAGAAAAGCTACCTCACCCAAAACTTCAAACTGCTGGTAGAATAAAATGTCTTTCCAAAACAAATTAATATATTTGAATCTTAACATGAATACCATTTTTTCTCTTGCTCGTAAAATACATTTAAATAAATAAATTACATTTACTTTTTGTCAATTATTGGTGTGTCAATCACTGGCACATAGAAAAAATTTACCGTCAGTAACTGTGATTTTTAGGTATATTTTTCAATTTTTTTTTTGCGATAAACGCTGATTATTTTGATAAAAGCTGACAAGAATTTGATTTGCTTAGAGTCCAAACTATAAGAAAAAAATATGAATGGTATTTAAATAAACAGCCAAACCCTGAGGCAATTTTTTGTGCAAATTCTTGTCTAATAGTGTCAATTACTGCTTACTTTACCTTTTGTAAGAATAGAAAAATGCTTTAAAATACTAGGGACACAAAGAACACAACAAATACTAGTGTAACGTGTAGAGATGTAGCGGTATGAATTGCGTTGTACCATTAATTCCAGTTTCAACTTATTCAAGGATATAAAATTATACCAAAATACACTTCGTGGCATATTATGAAAGAATTCGAGCGTTAAGGGTGACGTTTATGACATTTTATGAGCAAGAATACATTAGTACGCATTGTGTTATGACAGTTTTGATGATATTTTGGTTCGCCGAAGACAATAATACGGATTAAATATAACAATTAGACGATGGAGTGAGACAGATAAAGGAACTGGTGTCGTTTCCCACAGGATTACATGCTGATTCACGACGTCACAACTCGACGCCAAGGATTATCACACTATTATGCCAGATATTTATGTTTTGTGCTGCTTTGACTGCTTTACACTAGTACGCTTAATCGGTGGTTCAATTTGAATATGATGCAGTGTCGGCTCTTAATCCAATTATATAATATACCTAACTTACCTCCACTTACATTAAGCAAAAAACATATTGGTCATTCCATACCTTTACAGGGTGTTTGCTAAGTAAACTAAAATATTTAACGACCTGATTCTTCAATTGATTTTTTTGAAAAAAAATTCATATGAACATATTATGTTCTAAAACTTCTCCTTCTAAGACAGGGGCGTTAAATATTTTAGTTTATTTTTTATTTTGTAATAATTTCCACAATTTTCTTTTGTCATTTATAAATCAACCTCTTTCTCAGATAGTCATTTATTTTCTAACCAATTGACTTCTCTTGGTAAGATTTCACTTATATCTGTAATTGGTCAAAATCTGCGCTTTGCCGAATAACACTGTTATTGAAATGTTAATAATTTGTCGGATACATCCTGTACACGTTAAATATTTGTTGATGGCAAATATACAAATCTCAAACTGTTATAAACAATTGTTTAATGAATAATTCATTAAAATAGGAATAATTAATTAGTTAATCAATACAAAAATAATTCATAGTAATATTACCAGCTAGGAAATTAATTAAGGAAAATTATTTATTGTTTTGCCGCTTGGGCCGATCCCACTTATCCCTTTCCGGAAAAAGTATGTTGAAGGTCAGCTTGTAGTTGGTCATTGTAGGCATAGTATCTGAGGGCATTCCCAGGATGCTGTCACTTTCTGTGTCATCCAGTAGCCTGTTCTGCTCTATGGTACTAGTCTGCGGCATATTAATGGCCGCTTGTTGCAGTCTATACGTTTTTCACTTGATCTCTATCTCCAAATATATATGGAGAGGGAGTGAGTCCAGGAGGATTTCAATTGCAGATGTAACAAACAGAAATAAGGTACATTTTGTCCACATTCCAGAGCTCTTTATCTCTTTTAGTTATGAACAACCTTGATTTTTGACAAAAAAACCCTTTCAAAATGGTGTAAATTCGCTTGCCCTGAACTCTAAAACAGAGTGTAGAATCCCGATATTACACAGAAAAACATCTGGACTGCTAAGAGTAAGATAATTATTTTCTGGTAATTTATTTGTATTTTTCTCTGATTTATACTATTTTAGGCACTTCGTAAAAATCCTGCTAGCTGTTTTCTGTACTTAATTTTGAATGTTTATTTAACAGTAATTAAAGGTTTAGTAACTTAGAATATGTTGTATTCTAGATCCACTATCACTTGTCTGTTCCATAACCTATGGCATACTGAGGAGAACTAATAAGTTCGAAACCGGTCTATGTCTGGTTAGGAATTGACAAATGATAATGGCTACCGATCTATCATGATTTGAAGGTATAATCCAATGCAGGTCGGGGTATTTGTCCGCTGAGTAGTTGTTTCATTCAAATCATATTTAATAATAGATCCATCTAAATGAAAACTTTTTGTAAAATTGTTAGTGCCTTGTTCTTATTTCTGGTTTATTTCTCTAGACCCCCCTGGACATAACCGGTCTTCAATGCAGCTACCTGAGACCCTATTAGCCACCAATATGGAACAGTGCTGCTCCTACACTCTAAAGAGGAACTAGTGCCTGAAAAATCCATAAACCACACAATTATCGCCGTAGAGCCTTGGACGTTACAAGTGGGTTGAAGGACCAAAAAGTTTTCAAATTTATCAGAAAATCCAAATTTAGTCTAAATGACCGATAACGTATAAAATATCTTTGGTAGACACACAAGTATATGACGTTCAAAATTGATCACTCAATATATTATTATCGGTATGATTACCACAGCAACGTAACCTTCAACATCCTTTTTCTGGAAAGAGATGAGTGGTATCGGAATAAAACTGACCTACTGAAGACAGACATATACAGATTTACAGACGGCTCCAAAACTCCTGAGGGAACAGGATCCGGAGTATATAGTTACAGACCAAGGGTGAGGATATCCTAGGTGCTAATGTAACTATTTTTCAGGCCGAGGTTCATGCCATTGAACTGTGCGTGCGAAGGCTGGAATATATGCCTTACATGCAGATCAATCAAAATTTTTTCAGATAGCCAAGCAGCTATAAAATCTTTTGGCTCCTACCGGGGAAACTCTAAAACGATATGGAACTGTCAGAAGGCTCTAAATCATTTGAGCAAAAACAACAAAGTGACTCTAGTCTGGATACCCGGCCATTCTGGTATGGAAGGTAACGAAATAGCAAACTTCTTGGCCAGAGAAGGAGCAGGATCACGATTCATCGGACCAGAACCGATACGTTTAAATCTAAGAAACTTTTTTAGAGTTAAACAGGGTAAACCTGAAAACTCTAACAGGCCTATATACCAAGCACTACCCACTAAACTATTATCTGCATAAAATCAGCGGAAAACGGCGAGTGCCGTCTATGCCTGGAGGATGATGAGAAGGCAGACCACGTCTTATGCACTTGTCCCGCTGTGATCCGATTCTCGATATTTGCAAAGGGCAACTGCTGCCAGAGGATCTGAACAAATTCTCACCTAATAAAGTTATCAGTTTCATTAAGAGACTGAATTTATTGGGTGAAATATA
Source organism: Rhamnusium bicolor (assembly GCA_029963845.1). Lineage (NCBI taxonomy): Eukaryota > Metazoa > Arthropoda > Insecta > Coleoptera > Cerambycidae > Rhamnusium > Rhamnusium bicolor. Next base: position 19,133 of record JANEYF010000396.1, read on the forward strand.
ATTAGGAGTGAGCCACAATACGCCTGCTGATGACCGCAGTGGAGGGTCCACAAGGACCCACTCACAAAAACCTAACCTAACCTAATCTAACCACAGCAAAGTTGGCTTTGTAACAAAATTACCCGTATCCCAAAATTGAGTTTCGTAGATGAAAAATAAAATCGGAAATAAAATAAAATATTCAAGCCACCTATCTCTAAAATATATACTACATATAAAAATTCTTCATAAAATCAAATGGAGAATCACATCTTTAAACATTTTGGGCTACTTAGGAAACACTCTATATAAGCTTTTTTTATGCGTTTTATTGGAATTTACTTTTCAATAAATTTAAAAGACAAGCTCTATTTACATAAAAATATATTTTTTAATATGATCTAAAAATGTTTCTTACTAAAACAATCCTGATGGTGTTAATTAGGATATTAAGATACAAAGACGTGTGTATAGGTAAGCACATTATACAAATTAATCAACAAACAAAAACAAAGTGCTTATTATACAGTGATATCGAGAACTTCAGAAGGTGATTCCTTAGGTGATTTTAAAGGAGAAAGAAACAGCAATAAATGAAAAACTAACAATTTAGTAGTATGGTGTGATATTTCACAATATTATATCACAATACATTCAAGAATTAATATCATTAATTTGTTTTAAATGATATATTAAGTGGAAAAACGATTAGCAATGCTATTAAAATTGGACTGATAAAGATATGTCAAATTGTTAAATCAATCATTTCAATGAATCATTCCTCTGGGTGTAGAAAACATAATTAGTTTTAGCTGTTTTTAAGTATATTTTATATTATCTATTCTTTGTAAGTCCAAAGGTAGATGATTGTATAATTTAGAGTCAAGATATGTATACGATTTTGCGCTTCCTTTTATTCACAAAATGAGAAGTATGTATTCTTTCTGTATTGTGTTTATGATTAATTTTTTTCCTATCTGTTGTAGATTTCTATTGTCTTAACAAAGAAGTGAAAACAACAGTTGAATTTCTTTGGAAAGATTATCTGAACGATGAGTAATTTCTTTATTAAACATCATACTTCTTGGATATTTTTTTGACTTGTGAATACTTGTTTTGAATCGACTAATGATTAATAGAAATATATAGTTTATAAGGAATCTGTATCTCATTTTGAAAATAACTCGTCCATTCCCCTCCACTTCTCTCGATATACTATATTATACGATGGATAAATGATTTCCCGGAGTCAGAATTCGATGCAATATTTGTTAGAAAATATCGTTATATAACATTCGGATTTGGGCTTTGCTTATAAATCAATATTAAGAAAAACATTATCAAGCACTCGGTTTTTCGAAATGCCAAATGGTTTAATCATTTTTCAGTGCTGAGCTGATTATATACACTTTTATACCTTATAGCATTGCTCTACGGAACGCTTCAAAAATAAATTGTCGCCATGATATAAATCGCAAAATGAAACATCCAAATCACCCCAGAAAACTTTTGGAGGTGTATTTGTCACCGTGTAAGCAGGAGTGAAGTGTAACGGAAAAACAGATGTCCTTATCCTATTTATTATTTTTTTGGTCACCCTCTGCATCAACTGTTTATTTTTTCAAATCATTATAAGTATTATTAATTGCAAAGGCAAGAACAATAACAGAAATCGTGTCAATAAAAATTAAGTTTTCATTAATATTTTGAGTTGCCCTGTATAAATTTCAACTACAAGCATCCTATAGGAGTGAAATTAGAATTTTAAAATTTCCTAAATTTTAAAGCTGTTAGTTTTTCTTCAATTTACAGTTATACACAAAAATCGTATCTTCAATAATAATGGAGCTAACACAAAATTTAAAAAACCGTTCCGTTCAGAAACATAATTGAAAATTATTAAATTCATATTAGTCTTCATTTGGCTGAGCACTAAAGAGATAACTAGATAATATCGTAAGTTGATCGTTAAATTTTTTACTTTCGAATAATGTTGCATAGTACATTTTAATTGCGAATAATGTGGGGCGGTTAGAGGTCTACCTGCTGATTCAAATTCGATTAAAAAACCTTTGTTTCAAATGCTCACTGAAGAGTGACAAGTCAGTGTGTAGAAGTGTGAATCATTTTCACAAATAAATGTATCTAGAAATTTTAGAGATATCAAAAGACACCCCAAAAGCGAAGTATTTAACATCAAATACGTAAATCCTGGGGTCGGTAGCGAAAATAGGCCTATATAAAATAAGTTGTTATAAATAAATTAAATCAAGTAACAAATCTCTTGTGCATAACACAATTCATTGTTGCACATATTAATATAAATACACAAATCGATGTGCTTTATACTGTAACAGTCCATTTTAGGAAATAATTAATTTGGATCGCATTCGTTGTTAATTAAATAAAATGGTTCGAGTATACCTTAATTTCCAGATTCGATTATAATATCTTCGTTAAACATTGTTGTATTACCCCTGTAGCGTGGCGCTGCTGGACCATTGTGTTGTGCCCAACGTTTTTGTAACTAGTGCGCGCGTTGATGAGACGATGTTTTCGGGTAGTGTTTTGATTGCGAAAGACAGACAATGCTGAGCCTAATGCTGGGCATAATCGAATGATTTCAATAATCGAATAACGGCTATTCGAAAACCTTTAACAAACGATTGATCATTCGCATTATGGTTAGAGCTTGAGTAGTGGGGAAGCCAACATCGATGGTTTGGCTCGGCAACATTTGGGAACTCTAATCGAAATTATTCACATAAATAATCGATTTGGCTGGCAGTTAGCTCTTATTTCTATACAATTCTCAGTTATAAACTATACATTTTAACGTAAATCAATCCGTTTCTGTACTCAAGACAATCCAACTTCTAATGGCATCAGCCAATAGCCATCTACATTCCGCAGATGAACACGCCGCTAACGGTAAACAACCAACCTCAACAATCTTAACATGAGGTTTAAGTGCACTAGTACTCGCATCGTATCTCATCGCTTGACTCACGTATTTGAATGATGAACTGCTGAAACGAATAACGACTGTTCAATCGGCAGTCGGCGACACCACTCGTCGAGAACTGAATCATTTGAATTCTCATGACAAGGGTATTCGAGATACTCGAGATATTTCAATAATCGAATGATCGATTATTTTTTATTGGAATTATTCCAGCACTAGCTGAGCCTCGATCGAGAGAGGTGATGTGAGTTTGGTTATGTTGCCGTGTCCTGTTGGAGATACGTTGCCTTGCATTTTTCTGCGTTTGATATTACTTGGAGTTTTCTGAAATCTTGGGAGTAAGAAATTAAAAGATATGCTAGCTGTGTCCCACCCGCTGGTATGATCCTCTTCCTTAAATTATAAAGTAACTAGGCACCTAGCAACGAAAGCATCAACCGGTGTCTGCTGGAAGTGCCACTATGGTACAACTAATGACTTAACGTTAATGTTTTGCAAATCTGTCTGTGTTCATGAACTTTACGAATAAAGTTAATTTGACTTTTTCCGTGGACATTAATAATCAACATAATGAGAGACTGTTTAACGTCGTTACACGTTTTTCCTTTTTTTTAACGGTAACATTGGTTTTTGATCTAGCCAGAACTTTGGTAAAAACACATAAAAAAAGGTGGTGCCGACAAAATTCCTTAAGAATATTGGACGATACTTACTGATTAAATTGGCTAAGGCTAACTGTTTATGCATTTGTTTAGTTTTAAGTTTTATTTAAACCTTGTTCTAGTTAATCACTCGCTTCCCCGCCCGGAGAGAAAGAGTCCTAATTTGTATTGATTTAATATATGTATTCGTTTATAGATTTTGTTTTATTTCTTTGAATAATTTTTTTACTTACTAAGTTAAATAATAAAGCAGTAACAAATCTCGTTATAATATGGACTTTTCCAGCGCATTTAATAGGTTGGACCACGGTACTGTATTTCAAAAACTTGAAAACGCAGATTTATCCTGTCCTTTGCTAAAATTATTTAAATTATATTTATCCGAAAAAAAACAATGTGGAATACTGTGGATTCATTTTTAAAGAGATTTATGCTTCATCCGAGATACTCTATTCTTGGGCCACTTCTCTTTGTCCTGTACATTAATGACATTGTAATAAATCTTAACGTAACTACATTACTTGTTATGTGCTGATGACGTAAACATTTTCCGTCACGTATTCTTCCCCTGATTGCTGCAAAGTACGATGCTATGACCTTCTTCAGAAAAATATCTCCCTTGTGTTATAATTATAAATTTGATAATCCTTAAATCGGTCTGATTCTGTCAAAGATTGCTACCAACTTCCTTTCCCTGAGAGGGCTTTTGGAAGGGAGCTACCCGGATCTCGTTATTTGTTTGGAGGCTGGGTCGTGTTTCGATTATTAAATATTTAAAAAGACAAAAAGAAAGGGCGCCAGTAACCATTTGTAATAAAAAACACCTATGCCCAAAAGTAAAGATTTCTTAAACTTATAATTGTGGCTACTCAGTGGCCTTAAAATCAATCATAGGTACTTAAAATCAAAAATCACCATAAAAGTATTTATTGTGACAATATTAAAAAGTATAAGGAATAAAATGTATCTTAAATGGTGTTAATACACGATACAGCTTGGCTGTAACCTAGCAGAATTAGCTAATTCCTTACATTAAAATGAAAATACTATGTTTAAGCTGAAGGCTTCTAGTAAAATTTGGTTGGCTGAAGGCCAAAAAGAAAATGTTAATTCGGCTGAAGGCCTAAAAACAATCAACCAAATGTCGAAACTTGAGTGTTCTTCCGAAGGTTTCGACGTCTCACCCTACATGGGTCACCACATGTACATCCGTTCCACACTGCTATGCTGATAGTGAAATTCAGGAAGCCAATAATGTAATTAATCTTCACACAATGAAGGTCCAAACTCCAACGGGTGAGTCCAAATGGTGCATCCAACCAAGGATGAAAAATATAAAGATCCAAGGACTTAGTTACGGTCCATGAGAGTAAGTAGCTCAGTAAACAGGTTAGGTTCCATAAAAGTAACTCAAGCTCACATTAATAAAGTAAGTAAGTAAGGTCCATAATAAAAAAACTCCAACTACCTTAGCCCAAGGAATTGGGAGTTTCACAAAAAAAATGCGGCAAGGCACACAAAAAGACGTTTACCGTATCGCGGTATTTGGTCAAGTGGGCTGAATTTAGAGATCCAGCGTTTGACAATACCTTAAGTACCAACCTAAGAAAATAGGTGGAACGAAGCAAAGAATATTACCTATTCATTAAGATACTTATTACAATCATTAATCCTTAATCATTAAGTGTCCTAATTTATAATTTACGAGATATGTAGTAAATTTAATGTATGGTTTATTCAATATATTTTCATAGGTCACTGAAATGCCAACTTAAAACTTGGATAAACACAGAACACCTGTTGTATAGAAGTGAACTAATACTTGGTCTTCGGTGTGATTCATGGTATAATATAATCTATGATGGAACAAATTTAATATGGAGATTCTCTCCTTGTTTTGATAGCAAGTGCGAAACGGAAGTCCAGTGGCGGCCTAAGGGGAGCTAAAAAAAGGAACAATATATTACTAATAAGTAACATTAAAGTGCACATCACACCAAAATTATGTACTATTAAACAGTGTAACTTCATTTGGTCAAAATGACCGTTACAAGATCTAGGAGTCACATTTGATAGCAAATTATCTTCACACGTAAACGAGATTGTTAAGACCTCTTATAAACGTTTAGACTTTGTCATCAGGAATTCTCAGGGTTTTATTGATACAAACGTACTAATCTTACTTTTCAATGCACTTGTTAAGTCTAAGCTGGAATATGCTACTATAGTATGTCAACCGGAATATAATGTCTATACGGAAAGTTTAGAAAACATTCAAAAACGTTTTCTAAAATTTATGTCTTATAAATTAGATGATCAGTACCCACCTGTTACAATCCCTTGACAGAACTTCTTAATGAAATTTTCTGTTTTAAGTCTGCGTGACAGAAGAAGAACACAGGACTTAATTTTTATAAATAAACTTCTAACAATACAGTTCATTGTCTCCAACTTTTGTAGCAGCCTGTTTTTCATGTTCCAAGGGCTCGAACTCGTGTCTGTAGTACTTTCTACCTTACCGCACCAAGAACATTTTTATTAAAATTTTCCTCTTTACATTTTATGTGTGAAACCTGTAATAACCTGCAGGACACAAGCACTAGATTCCCTCAAGTAAGAGTCTGGCCGTACAATATGCAGCGGCCATGTTTTACCATTTGCGCAATGGTTAGCAGTCCAAGAAAATAAGGTGTGACGCTGACAATTAATTAGGTAGCGATTGAAAATATTTTTTAATTGTGCAGAATTAAAAACTGAGTATAATGATTCAAGTTTCAGATTCGACCAACCGGATAAGTATGCAAAAAAAATTAAAAAATCATTTTTAAAAAGGTGCACCGCCACTTCACCCAAAACGCTGAGAGAACCGTAACAGATTCGTCAAGATTTTATAGTATCAAAGTTGTAGAGGACAAAATTCTCCAAAAAAAGGTTTGCGACGATGTATCTATCTTTTATAATTTAGTCGTGAGCTGCGCTCAAAGTTGTGTGTTCAAAAACCCGTGGCGCGCGGGAGCAGCTGTATTGACTCTCTTAGTTATTTATATAACTCATTATGTACATTTTGTAACTATTTTTCGACCAAAAATTCAAATTTTGACAGCTACACGAAAAAAAATTCTCAATTTCATCGTGATTTCAGCAGAATTAAAGGTTATTATCGTAAAAAAAAAAAATTGTGCAAAATGGGGGTCTTTTAATAACTGATAAACCTGATCCCTTGATATTTTATTGTAAAATCTATAGTTTCGCCGTAAAAAATTTATAACTAAACAAAAGTACCATTTTTACCAATCCCTTGCATAAAATGTTTAACAATGTTGATTTATCAAAAATTCTGTCAACTTGTTTGAAAACTTGGTAACAAAGAGTAATATAGCAGAGCAGTAATAAAGCAGAGGCTGCACGAGCGAGGGTGACACTTATGAAGAAACGCGTACACACAACCATTCCCACCGACATTGTCAGTGACAGTGGCGGCGGCATTCGAATCCGCAGCTACAATGGAGAGATTATATAGTCACAATTGCCATCGCGCGCTCTAGCCAACTACCCCACCAAGCCGTTATTACATACAGATAGGACAGACTTGATATATTTAGTTCTAGTTAAAATTTTCTGAAAAAGGTACATGTAACTAATTAATTATGTTTACATAATTTATTTTATTTACTTTTATTTTATATTTTCTTGCGACATACTGTAATTATTAATTATTATATTTGTATGCATGTGTTTTTCATGCTTATTAATTTGTTGTGTATCCCCACCCTTTAATTTAAGTACTGCTGGATGACGTAATATAAAATAAAATAAAATAATACATTTAAATTCATTACAATTTTTATTTACATTTGTGATGAATGCAATAAATATAGAAAATGCAAATTTTAAAATATGATAATATACGCAGCATTCAAGCTTGTACTTAGAAGTAAAAATCTTTAAACGTGTATTTAAATCTCCATCAAATATAAAAGAACAATAATATCTTTTTAAGTAGGAAATTTTCATTTTCACCCAAGGAAAGAATTAAGAAAGAATTAGTTTTAAAGTTTTCGTCTCAAACAAATCCTTCAATGTTCAAAGAACATTTTAACACCTCTTGATTTCTCTTTTAAAGTCTAGAGCTTTATAATTTTTCATCTTCTTTGAGAAGCTTTTAAATGAGGACTTTCAGTCTCAAATCTTTAATTAAAAATGATTTATTTCTGCTTTGTATTAGGAAAAGAGAAGACTGAGATGCTGTAAAGGTTTTTGTAATTTGGAATATAATCAGTAAATTTTTTTATTTATTTTAATGTTATATGTCATAGTATTATGATTTGTCATTTGAATGAACAGTTGGAGAGCAAACATTGAAAAACACACATGTCGTGAGATTTATTTTACAATAACAAAGAAAAACTAATATTAATATATATATATATATATATATATATATATATATATATATATATATATATATATATATATATATATATATATATATATATATATATATATATTTTTATATACATATAATTTTTAGGGACTAATGTTGCTACACACTTTGCATAACAATCAAACTGTAACATATTTATTTTGGAGATGTCTGGTTTTAAATGAATTCCATGGATATAATCTGATTTAATTGAAGACTAAAATGGATATACATATATGGCTTTAATTACTGTATTTGTGATAGTAAAAACAAACTGGACAAAAATAATCAAAATAAAAAGATAGAAATATTAAGCATAGTCATTATCAAATCATTCACACTTGTCCCATCGCGTCGTCTACTTTACTGCACATGTTCATTTTTGAATTTCATCACGTTAATACACATATAAATAGTGTTGGACATGTCGGATGTCTAGGGCATTTTAATCTAATAACTAACTGTTGATACGATATTTTTAATAGTGGAGGTGCAGGTGATGCTATACAACAGAAATGATTAAAAAACTGCACTGATCAGAATATCACCATTACTAAAATGGCGGTTTTAATTCAATTAGTCTGCATGTGTTTGAAATTTGGTTACAACTTTTTTACACATCGTACAAAAAGAGTGTTTTGTAATGATTTATATGTTCTTGAAGTCAAGGATTTAACTTTTTATCTCAAGAGGCTAAGAATCAATGTAGGTGCACTTTTGTCACATATAGTGGGTAAAAATTAAAGAAATGGGAACTCAATGTATCCTCTTACTGACAAAAAATTGTATTTATTAATGCAATTATACAAAATCCCAAGCAGCACATTTAGTAGTCTCTACGTAGTAGTTACCATCAATGGAATTTTAAATGTTTCCGCAACCGTTACGTAATGGAAAAGATCGCTCTACCAAGCATTCACCAAAATGGGCAATACTTATTACGTAACAATTACTATTCCGGAACCTTCCACGTTACATGTTGATAATAATAATTTATCAACAAAATAATATTATTATTATTGAAGATTATTTGTTAGAAAAATGTATGTACAAATTAGAATTTTTGCCTCATTAAATAAATAATTATTTTGTTGTAAAATCATTTCATACTAGTACAATATATTATTCTAAACAAAAAATAAAGAATATATTTTTTTCATTTGAGAAACCATTTTGCAGAAAATTATTTTAAGTTAAAAAAAATTATTTTTTTTGACGGCCCATATCTCAAACAACGATGTAATTTTGTACAAAGGGATTCTTAAAGCTGCTGATTAAGAGTATCTTACTAGTTTTTTTTCTAAAATAATCGCTAATACTTTTTTTAAAAATAGGCCCTCTTTTTCCATCGGACGCCTCTGACTATAATCAAATAGGGTTACGTCCAAACATTCAATTTATTGGTATATATTCACCACCAAAATTTCGAAATATTCGGATATAAGATATGAAGGTGGCTCCATGAAAAGTGGGACATATTGTATAAATACACAAAATGTATTTATTTAATACCGCGCGCCTATGTTAGAATTTTTTATGTGCTTATATGAAATGAATGGAGTATAGATAAAGATAATTTTAATTGTTTGAAATTCGCAACACGTAAATGACTAACACTGACGTAGTTTTCCATAAAACACCAGTTTTGGTGTTTCGTGGAAAATTACGTCAGTGTTATCTTCACATCAAAGGTTCCAACCCATTCCAGGACGTTAATGACTGATTAAACGTCAACAGGTGGAAGTGTTATTATAAGGGTCAGGATAAAACGCCAGAGTCCAGGACCGGTAGCTACTACTGCCTCATATGGTTGACAGGAAGACATACGTAGACAAATAAAAGAAAAAGTAGAAAATGAATTATGAAATACAAACCGCTTGATACAATGTATTATTCAGAATGACTGAAGTCTGCCATCGTCACAACTAATATTCGTTCTGCATTCGTGGCTGTTAAATTTGAGCGATTTGGTCTGTATATACGGAAAATGAACATTGTGGCTTTTAAAATGTTAGTAAGCACTGCACCATCATAAACTATAGCACCACAGGTTCTTGAGAAGGCATGGTTATTATTGTCTACAGTGTCCTCTAAAATATGTGCAATGTCAGCTATATTGCTAGGTGACAACGCAAGTCCCCATTACTGGAAAATTCAGGTGGAAATGGTTGTTTTCGTGTTTGAAAAAATTCTGCATATCCAAGTAACAATTCTGTATAACTATTGAGAGACAGAAGAACAGTTGGATATCTGTCTTAAGTGTATCATTTTTCTTGCTAGTGCTCTTCGCAGAAATAATGAAGAGGAGAATTTTGTTCTTTTTTTAATGTTTAAAAAAACATTGTCGAAAAATTTTTTATTAGTAATTCCTTAAGGAAACTGTGGAATAGCTTAATAACAGTCGAAGCATGAAATTGCAATAAGAACCTTCCCTTGTGTATGTCCTCCAATATAGATCTTAGCCGATTTTTTGTATAAAACATCTGATGTGGAAAGCACATAACTTTCTTATACCAATATGTATCTTCCTGATCTAAAAAAATCATTCTATTTAATTCTTCACTTACCTCAATTAAATTTTAATAGCGTACCTTGAAATGTTTCATTACAATTTTTTAATAATTAATTATCAGCGTCCTTCGATACTGTCAATAATAATTCATGTCATATATTTTAATAATTTCTTCCTATTGACATTGACATTTTTGTAACTAAATTGGATATTTCAAATGCCAAACTGCCAAATTTATCTTAACCCCATTTTATGAGTCCAAATGTGTAAAATATTTCAGTTTACATCAGCTTTATTTAAGTACTTGGAAAATATATTTTATTCGCTTGATATAGTAGACATGATTTATAATATCTTATCAAGAATATATTTTATTGTAGTCAAATACTTACATAAAAAATTGGGTCTAGTGGACCCCCTTTCAGCTGGCCAATTTTGCTCATCACCGAATTTTTCATTGTCTTTGGCCTTTAGAACATGTGTACCAAATTTGAAAGCTTTATCTCAAAAACTGTGGCTGCTATCACGATACAACAGACATGTGGACAGATTTTTTTTCATAAAGTTATGTTTTTTCATTATAATTCATCGAGATTCGTCCAGAAATGCAATAATTTTTTTTTCCGAAATTGTACCTTTCTTCTTCTTTCATTCATTATATCTCTTCTGGTGGTACCACATTCATCAAATTTAATGTATCACCTAAAATGTTGTTGACAATCTTAACTGCCAAATTTGGGAAGTCTCCTATTAGTATTTCTTGAGTTATCGCGGATATACACATGCACACACACACATCCACACACACGCAACGACAGACATCATTCGGAAAATAGTCAGAATGAATCTCGAGGTGGAAAAAATCTTATATTAGGTATAAGAAAGTAAAAATGTAATCATTGACTTTCAAAACATATAAATCGATACCAATCACTCTTTTGTATGATGTCTAAAAAAAGTTGTAACAAAATTACAACACGTATATCCGTTTTGAATTATAGCCTCTATCTTGGATTTCCATCACTTTGGGAGAGTCTCCATCTTATTTTCATTGCATTGACCATCCGGCATAAACTAACTAAATTCTTATATATGGGGATATTCTTATCATAATGTACAGCGTTTATACACCTTCACTACAAAACATTTTCGGGTTTTGAATAAAAACGTCATATTACTATAGACATAACAACAGATCATGTAATGATTTAACTAATGTTGATAGCAAAAATGAAAATAAACGTGGATTTTAGTTAGAGTGCAACGATAAAGTAAATGTTTCGATTTTTTGGACATGTCTGCATTTGAATGTTTGCTCCTCAATTATAAAAATAACGTGAAAAGTTAAGTCTCATTTTGAGCATTTCTTCTACGGTATATGTTTCACCTCTTCTCAATCTGTAAATATTAGTCATATTGATATATTTGTGTGAAATCTTTTTTTCAGGTGCCTTTACATTGTCTACTCTAAACTATAGATATTTATTATCTATGCGCAATAAATACATATACTTTATTGTCCTAAAATGCACAGTTAAAATTAAAAACTGAAAAGCTACATATTTTTCGGGTGCGGAAATTCAATACCATAAGCTTTTCCATTTCTAGCCACACATTCAACAACCATTTTAGCTCCTTCACAATTTTCGTAATGTTTTTCCCCTATTTCCTTTTCACAAACTTCTGACAATTCTTTTAGAGTGCTCATTTTTGTTAAGTCTCCTCTCATCGCTGGTGAAAATGCAATGACCATTCCATATTTATTGAATCTTCCGTTGTCCATTATCTTAGCAGTATTAAAAAGACATTGCAAAAAACAACGCCCCGATTTTGTTTGCGGTATTTTTTCTCATCTTTAAAGATTCAATATCAGCCCTCGTCGCTCCTGAATCGACCTGACAGTTCTTAAAAAGTATATTGGGTGCGTCTTTGAAGTAATCTTTAGATAGTTTGGGGTCAGTATTGTTCGCTGATGTAGATGTGCAAATGGCAAGAACAATTGCTAGAAAATAAAAAGTACATTAAAATATTACCTATTCTGAGAGAATAAATAAATTAGTGAAAAGTTGAGATTCTAAATTTTCACTCGATCCAACATTGTCACATGTTAAATATTGTTTTTATACAAGTCTGTTTACTCCACGAAGGAGATGTTTTTCAGCGGAAAATATAGAAACTGTGTACTTGTGGAAATGTTCGCCGATGCGCAATCTTAACCTTGGTATGTGAAAAGGTAAATAGTTTTATGCCTATGATAAATGTAGTTATTTAATTTGTTAATTATCTGCTGCAACCTAAGACCATTATTATCGGGAACGTTTCAAACTATAAAAGAAAGTCGCCTACTATAAAATTCATATATACAGAATTGGGTAAAAGTAATGAATAATAACTTTACCAGTAGACATTTTTTGAAAAAATTGCCTCAGATGTGCCAGATACCCACTAGTCCTTTATTTTTTGTACGAAAACTCGAATAAAAATGATTCTTCTTTTTTCAAAAATATTTTATTAAATTTTTGTGACCATCCCATATACAAAAATTTTATTCTGTTCTGTATGCGTTTTTGGGTGGTTCGCAAGCTACAGAATAATGTTGCGGTTTAAGAGAAGGAAAAAATATGCATTTTCACTTATTTGGTTATAATGTCCACCCTGTATACACAAACTTGAATTTAAGTACGTTCTTGGGAGTTTGAGAACAAGCAAACTTTTAATAGAGTATGATTTTTTTTCCATAAAACAACAAATAAAGAAATTTCTCCTCTTTGGGACCCCATCCATGGACACAATGTATGACCTAAATAAAACTTGACAACAAATGGAACAATTGAGAAAAATTGTCAGAAAAGACAACGTCATGAACAAAAATAGATCTTATGATAAAAATTCTAACTCAACAAAGAAAACTCTCGGGAGATTTACAGATAAAATGACTTAATTTAGAGATTTAGAAGATTTTTAAAAGAATAACTGAAAATTGTAATTGGGGAAACAATTTTTAGAATTATAATTTTTTTCATTGTCTGTAATTATTTTTTGTGGAATTTCTATTGTTCTCTCATTTTCTTTAGTATTAAGCCAGTGTTTTACAATTATTTAAAAAAATATTATTAGGGAATAAACTTCTGCGCCAAATATACGAGTATTTTTTTTTAAATGCGTATTCAAAAGCCACACAGTTCGTTTTCAGATTTATATGTTTTTAACGTAAATCTGAAAATGAAATTATCAAACAAAATATTTTAGATTAAAAAATTAAATTGTTTATTTATCTGTATTTATTAAATGTAAAAGAAATCATGTAAACATCTATTCTATATAAAGAATTAGGTTAATTCAATATTTTATTTCATGTGTTATTTTTTAAATAAGACGCAAAAAGGTGTAGATTAATATAAAATAGTTATATGGTACAACGTGATCGTGGATTAAATAATAAATAAAAGTAATTAAAAGAGCATTATCAACCAATTAAATAAGTTATATAGACCAGTCAAATTAGAACAAATTTAAGCTAATATAAGTAAAAATAATTACAATAGAGATTTGACAAAGGTAACACAAATATCCTCTTTAATGCTAAAAACTTCCCCTATGCCCGACATGCTACTGCCATATCAAATGACATATTTTCGAAACCGATTGGTAATTATAAAAAATCTAGACTAAAACGAGTGTGCAAGAATTCCTTTATACGTGCTATTTTCGACATCAGTAAAACGTACTGCATTACTTATTGGTAAAAGGCTTCTGGGCTAATGACCAATTTTCAGTTATTCAACTTGCAGTTTAGCCTCTTCCCTAAGTGGCAGAATAAATTAAAGAGCAAACAAGTTGGCCAAAACAGTATAAAATTCTCATAATTATCCATATTACTTACTTTTGAACTATTATATTACTGTCATTTTATGAATGTCATTAAACTTAAAACTGAGTTATTTTTTTTCTTTCTCAATATCCATAAGAAGAAAATATGAGCAGTGCCACAGGTATACAATTTTCTTTATCCAGATTATTAAATAATGTATACATTATGTATGTGTCTCTTCAAGGGTAATGTTATTCATTATTCCTTGCAGTGAATAATGATTCGTTATTCACTAGTTCTGGAAATTTTCATTAAAATTTCATCAAATATGCCTTGGCATGTCATTCAAAGCACGGAATTACTATTTGCTTTGACACGTCAAAGTTTGACAAAATTTTTATCGCAATATTTTACGTAAAATTGTTATTACTTAATAGTCGTGGAAAAAGTAGTACTCAATGTAATGACTATAATTCATTAGGGTGAATAATAGCCATTATTACATGTTCATTGATTAATTACTATTATCAATCAAGTACGATAAATCTATTATTAAATCAATAGAATTGAAATCGTTATAATGACACATGTACATGTTCATTGTGTTTCGTTAAATTACTGAATCGGTTATGTCTGAAACAGCCTAAATCACTTTTGGGTCGAATTAACGTAAATGGATGAAAACGTTATTTTTATATTTCTGCACTGATTGGTGCGACAAGAGCCCAGGTCAAAATATTATCTACAATACAAATTCATACAAGCTATCATAGATATAATGCTGGCTGAAATACCCTATGTTACAGACGACAACAACAACGAAGTATATAAAATAAGCAAGAAAAAGAAGATAAATATTGATTTACCTCTTTGACTATTTAATTATAACAAAAATACGTTTGTTTACTAATAGATGGTTTGATGTAGGTATATTTTTGTGAAGCACAGTTCTACACTGAAAGTCGTCCAATCTGGGAAAGCAAGATACAACATCTTAGCCAAATTTTATTCAGCTACTCCAATGCCCAGGCACCCCGCCAGCTATTCTCTTCATTATAGTGAAATATCACTTCACCCGGATTACATCCCTTATCATCCTAGCTACTTTTCGTTCGATTACAATTGGGTTAGATCAAGTAAATAGAATTCGTATATTGACTTTTTGGTAAAGGTGCCTTCAACATTAAATATTCGTTTCTTCTGACTGTCCCAAATAAGAGCATTTAGTAAAGCTAGCAGCTTATTGAAATGGATTAGGTCGAAGAAGATTAATTGGTTTTATGAAGTCGTTATTAATTCAGGCAACACAAAAAAGACTAATGCAAAAGTATCTATCAAAAAATAGTAATAGTAACAGCAAGTAACAAAAATAATTATTTTCCTAAAATATGTATATTAGATATTCGTTTTTGAAATTAAAATTGCCTTGCGTTTATTCTTTATATCAAAAACCCCTTATGGTAGCCATATGTATATAAAAATTAGAAAATTTCAAACCTATTAGTTACCCAGTAAACACACATACGTTTTTAAAACGTATTCTCAACGTGTCATTGGATGATAATTCGTGTTACGTTAGAAAATCAACCATCCATTTATTGTTGGAAAAATAACGGTATATCATAACGTTAAAAATACATGATTTTTTCACGAAAAATTTTGGTAGTCCTTTTGATAACATTAAATTAACGTTATTTAAAGCGTTTAAATAAAACTGTTCTCTTAAACGTTCATGAAACGTCCATATCAACTGAATAGTCCATTGAGGTCGAACAGAAACGTTTTTAAAAGGATTTGAAGTAACGTATATTAGTAATACATTCTAAAATATCTGACATATTCGTTTCATATATACTAATATTTAACGTTTATAATTTCGTTATCTGAAACATGTAAAACCGCGACATTTTTAAGTTGTTTGTTAATAAAATAGATACGTGTTTCAAATGGTGTTTGGACATTACAAACGTCTTTCTAATGTATGTGTGTTTACTGGATATAAACGAAAAATTAATCACTGGAACTAGAAAGTTTAATCTAGGAATCGCTGACATTTAGATTATTTAAAACAATATGTATGGTTTTCGTTACTCCTTAAAATAATAAACTGAAGATTATTTATTTTTATACGTTTTCTACCGTATGTTTAATGATTAAAAATTACTAAAATTTATACTATATTTGCATTTTTTAGACTAACGTATACTTTACAGTCATATTGTTCCAAGTACAAATGCCAAGGTTACTTAATTTTTCTATAAGTTCTACAATTTTTGATAAATTTAAACCATTGTAAATGCATCATGTCAGGCGAATACGGGAGTGCTTCATTCCATGCGTTTCACATATAAAAATGGAACCAAAATTACTTTTCTAGGGATTATAATCTTAAATTCGTTCTCCTGTAAAAACAGTAAATTATTACTTAGAACTATGTAATTTAAATGCGACGATTTACTAAAATATAATTTTCGCGAATACTGTCCTTAAATAAAAATTTCATTTCAAAAGTTGTTTTTCGCTAAATCAGCTTTTTGGTCATTTTTGTTTATTACACTGTATTTTCTTGATTAAAATAATAAATACCATGTTTATGGTTTTTTCATTTACTACCTCGCCTATGGATTCGGAGAATTCCAAAGCATTTAATCGCTTACTTTCCTCTATCGCTAGTCAAATAGTAATCCTGTCAATATCTTATAATGTTTTGTAATAATGCGGCAAATAATATCCCCACCCAAAACCAAGTTCTTTAGGCTGATTTAGTTGGGATATTATTGTCATTAAATTATTAAAACGTGATCTCAATAATATGTTTTTAATCAAAATACTAAAAATATATTTTGTATATAATATATTAGATATGTGGTTGATTTTATCCTGGATTACTATTATTATATTTTAAGAAAAAATATAATAATAGTTCTGTTGACAGATTATAAATTGTAAACATGGCTAAATAAAACAAAAAAATTTAAATAGATATTTTTAATGATATTAAAAATATGTTTGCCTTGATTCTAGAAAAGTGCTGCTTAGCACGTTGAAAATGGCCACTACAAGTTAAATACTGGCATACTATAGTCGGGTCCATTATTCTAATAAGTCCTTTAAACACAATTTATGACAAGAATAAAGCTTTGTTGAAAGTTACATATACGCAACTATACGGAATGCCTCTTTCGCTTTGCTCTAAAGTGTATTTATTCCCTATTAGTGCCAAGTTCAGCAAAAAATCTTACAATCTCTTACAAAAGTAGGTAACTAATGCTACTGTGTATATAGAGCGGCATCGACTTCGACTTAAATTTATTACATATAAATAATTCAATACTAACTATTGTTGCCATTCTATTATACCCAACAGGGCGAACCGATACAGCTTGAACGTATTCATCCGTTAGTTCGCTGCAATTCTCAGATTAAGTTGTCAATTACAGTGATTTCTTAAAGCTGTTTAAATACAGTAGGCAATCATTGGCGTAATATTGAGGCGGATATTTTATTTACAAAACATATATGAAATGGTAGGAAGTATTTCATAAAGTAAACAAACACACAACTTTAAGGAAATTAAGGTATACATATATTATTGTGTATTATTATAAAATGTATATTAGAGTATAAATAAATTTATTTACAATATTATTTAAGTACTTGTCAATTATTATGTGAAGTTTGAACTTAAGTTGCAACTCGTATAATATATGTATACGATAATAATTAATATTGAGGTTAGAGTAAAAAAATTAACGATTCCAATAATAATAAAAAAAGCGATTTGTTACTTGTCAGGCTTTCGGTAATGTTTATTTACTTCCTCAAGACATTTGAGATTGGCATAAAAACTACACTTTGAGAATTGCAAACATCTGCTTGTTAAAAATTCTAATCATGTTAAAATATCATTCTATATGCACACCGTGTAATCCGTTTAAATAAATTTAGGATAAAACATGTTACGATTATTAAAAACGAAAATTCAACATAAAATGTTTGCTACATACAATAGACAGAAAGGTTGGAAAAAAGGTTTTCCAACACAGTTTTTTCCTGCAAAACATTTTCACATAACTAATATAGCATTCTAGATATGTGAAGTAGGTCATCATAACAACTGAAAATGACAAATAATGGATTTCCTGAAAGTCATTTAAGAAGAAATCTTAACATCACGAATTAAATATCTGTTGGATTTCTTTCCAGTCTCTTCCTAATTTGATTGGACTAATGTTTGTATATTCAATAATGATGTGTAATTAAAATTTTTCCAATAAATTAAAGGATTATAGATCTTAAACATATCTTATCCCAGTCTTAAAGGTATAGTCGTATATTAAGAATATAATAATAACAATTTCTAATAATATTTTTTCTTAATTGATGATTCAAGGATTAATTTTGAAATGGAAATCTGTTTTATCAGTAAATATTGTCATCATACATATGCTGCGGAATCCACATTAAATTGGTTGAGTGTAAGATCATTGGTATAAGAGCATAAGTATAAGAGCACGACATACATACAATGACGGACATACACAATCCACCCTCTCACCCGCATTTCTCTTACCCACCTCAAATCATTACGTCCTCTGATGACCGCCCCTACCGCCCCTCCACCCCATTCATACTGACAATCTAAATTCGAAATTTTGTAAAGCAGGTTTTTTCTCTAGCTTTTTCCTACATATTTGACTAAAACGACATCTGTATTATTTATTTTTCTTTAATTTTCGTATGTCTTGTACATTGTTATTAACAAATACGTTATTACAGGAAAACGTATCCCACAAACAACAGTAAAAGAGGCACCCACGAGCCATCAGAGCCAGACCATCATCGGCTAGCTATATGGGCCTCCCATTCTCCAAGTGGGAACACCACTTCGCTGCTTGTCATTTATTTATTTAAATGAGTTTATCTTGTAAAGCCTGTTGGCTATATCAACATCTGTGCCTTGTTATTAATATTTATTTATTGTAATAAGCACAACATGTCCGTGCCTTATTTAGGCTTATCAAATGTATTTTAATGTTTAATAAAGGATTTAAATTGGAATTGGAATTGGTTGAGTAGTATAACGGAAGTCTTTTAGACTGAAGTGCGCTGGATAAAAACATTTAAAACACCACAGAAAATAGACAACCTGAATCCAAAGCCGAAGCTGCAGTGGCGAGGGTCACACTTATTAAAAAACGAGGACACACAACAATTCTAACCGACATTGCCAGTGCTGGTGGCGGGATTGGAACCTGCAGAACGATAGAGAGCTATCTAGTCACACTTGCCATCGTGTGATCTAGCCAACAACTCCACCTAGACGGTGGCAATGTTGTTTTTGTTTTACTCAATGCTGTATAGTCCTCTCATAACCTCTTAAGTTAAGAGGAGTCGCGCCAGTGACCACATCCCGTAGTGTTCCTGTAGATTCCAGAATCATGTGCCCTAAGCAGACGGAGGAACTTACGACTGCCTTTCGCTTTTAGTGTGCCACCTCTCAACAGATTTTTGGTAAGCCGATATGGTCTTCAGTTCCGAAAGTATCGTAGGCTTAATTTCTCCGAGTTTAGCAATTATTAGGACGGCCATCTTAACCGGATCGTCTGAACACAGTATTTGGAGCTCGTACCGGGAATTGCGATATTTCTTCCGTTTTCCTCCTCCTTCAATGTGATATTTTTCTCGGCAGATGTCGAGAACTCGAATATATACATCATTTTGGTCTGATAGCCGAGGAGGACTATGTTGGATTCGTTTGACGGTTAAGAACAAGTAATTTATGGTAGTATACATGACACTTCTCGTTCTCAACATTGACTCTAATACAATATTTCCGGGGATTTTTAGAAATACATTTTCCTTAATAACTTGCCAAGAAGTGATTGTGATTACCATTATAGATTAATAATAAAAATAAATTTCTAAAGAAAATTATGTATTTTCAAACAGAAAAAAACTTTTAAAGAAAAATTACAAACTGCGAAATGACTTTAGCTGAAAATATGCATTTTGACATTAATAAAGTAGACCATAGTGGTAAATTAACATGTTTGGTTTGATATCGCTCTTATGAGAGCCCACAGAAGAAAATTAAATTCTATCGAAAAGCATTTCGACTTTTTTTTTGTACATATATGGTTTAACACAACTCTCATGTTATCGGTTTTGGAGTCGCATCATTGGGTTGCTGGAGAAAAGAAAACTCAAATAATTCAAAATATGCAATGTTTCTCTGCTGTGACAAAAAAATTCTTTCAGAAAATTTGCTTTTTAGATTGAAAGTAATTATTATAGAAATATATGGTTGTTGCAAAGGAGAAGGATAATATAATTTTTCACAAGCTGCACAAATATATAGGGGCAGAGAAATTTAATGGACACTTACGAATCTAGTTTAATAAACTTTCGACTATTTTAAGATGGCATCTTTCTGATTTTATGAGTCACTGAAGGATGAGGATCCGAATTTTCTATGCGCTACGGTCCTTATCTCTTAAACTACTTTATACATTGGTATATGGTTGGAATAGTTATATAGATCCTAATTATTCGCATTGGTTTTGCCTAATAATTTATGCGAATCACGCTTTTTCGACCTTGTTTAAAACAGTTTATCTGAAAAGATTTTTGGATGAGGATTATAGAGGGTTTTCTATTATAATCTCGGCAAACTGTTAAAAAATATAAATGTAAATATTATAGCTCACCACCATTTTCAATGCAATGGAAATCTTGAGAGGCAGCGATTGTTTATAGTGACTTTGATCACATCAAATGTGTATTATATCAATTGGATGACAATACGCATTTCTATTTCAAAGTTCTAGCTGCACCCACGAATCAACAATTCATGATCTAGCATATGCCCATGCGCATATCTCAAGGTTTCCACGCGCAATAATTAATATACATTAAATCTAATAATAATGCACATTTTAGTCTATCTACAGCACTGTTTAAATCTTTCGTTTTTGGATAATGTTCTGCATTATACAACATCTACATTGTTAATAAGATTAAAGAATATCACATACGATGTTTATATTTATAATTTCTATCCCCATAGCTATCTTCTCTCAAAGTCATGTCTGCTACAATTTACTATTCCTGTTGAAGATAATTGCTGCCGTTTAACATTCATAAAGTTGTATTTACAACATCGCTATGATACTGCATATTTCTAAGGTAAAGCTAAGTTTTCATGAAATGGATTGTTTTCGTATGTCTTATAACACGAATTGTGCTCATTTGTCACTTCATTAAGTAAATACGTATGCATTTCTCCATCCATTTTTGAAACTCGCATTAACATCACAAAATAAAAATGTTGGAAGTTCTGGGACTTCAGAACTTTCATCCTAATATTCTAATAATTTTTTACCAAGAACAACCTCAACGTATTATTCCCTGATATTCACAAAGTTTCAGCTATGCTAATTGACTGAATATAATGGTTTGTTTCTTGTTTTCCTATATAATATATTATTTATTTGGGGGCTCGCCGGAAAAAAATCCCCCCTTCCCCCCCGCCCCGTTTCTCTTTTTTTTTTTTTTTTTTTCCCCCCCCCCCCCCCGGCGGGGGGGGGGGTGGGCCCCCCCTCCCCCCCCCTCCCCCCCCTCCCCCCCCCCCCCCCCCCTTTTATCATAATTTTTTTCTTTTTTTTTTTTTTTTTTTTTTTTTTTTTTTTTAATTTTTTTTTTTTTTTTTTTTATTATATTCATATAATTTGACTGTTGGTTCATAATTATATCTCACTGCTAATCCGATGAATAATAATTTACTTTTTGGGTAATGCTTTTGGTTAATTATGATTTGAGATTTCAACTCATTCATTTGTTCATTACTCCCAATCTGTAGCTCATTAATATTTAGTTGTTGATCACATTTTCTTAGTCCTTCATAATTAAGTTGCTGTCTATAACTTGAAAATTGTCCATAATTTAACTATTCTTAGGCTCTTGGTTCACCAAATTCTAACTCACTCACTAAATCACTTAGGTTAAATTTTGATTTGTATATTTTCTAGCAGTATTAATAAATAAATCAATAAACACTATAGCAATTTGACCTTACTAATAATACTATAATTTGTATTATCTTTTATACCTTCATGATTTGGTAGAAACGATTCATTCAGAGTCAAGATTACAACTGTAGACCAGAAGTTGGGGGTGGAGTTTCTATGCCAGTGGGGGTGGTCCAGAATCTCCACTATTCACTACTTACATGTAAATAGTTATAAATAATGGCGTGAAAGCAACACTGACTTGACCCATTATTATGCTCGAAAAGATTCCATCCCTTCTCATAATCTACACACCATCTTTGTTGAAGACTATTTTTTGTCATAATAATTGGAATATTATAATTTTTATTCCACAAAATGACAGAAAGTTTATGGCAATATAAATAAAACATCAGTAAAAAACAAAAATATCCAAACAGTTTATACCAAGTCCTTAATAAAATATTGTTACATTTTTCTCTAATTTAATTGAATATGAATCCGTGAAAATGAAAACTGTTATCATATGTATTTTTATTTAGGAAACTTTTATCATAAAAGGCGTTCAAAATAGCTACGATCTTCCTGCATAAATCATTTCTTCACTAGAAAATGAACTGGATACGCTGGAAAGTATTGTATAGTATTGACGCCACTTGTGTCTTGAATTCTATTCCGGAGTTGTTGCTTCGTGTGTATTCTTATTGAATAAACTATTATCTTGATAGTTCACCATACGAAAAATTCACGGGGATACAGATCTCATGGTGGAGGACAAAAAATGTAAGAATTCTGTGAATACTCCTCTGTCTATCCAATTATCGTGATAGTGTTCATGCAGATGATCTTGCCTTGTCATCAAGCAGCTCTAGCAGATGATTCGAATAAAATAAAAGTTAGTAATAATCATCATCAAGAAGACGATTCGGACGTTGAAATATCAAATCAGAAAATTATTGAGGATTCACAATCCAGATGATAATCTAGAATTAATGCTGAAAATGTTTCACTTTGAAGGCATGAGGATTTTCGTCTGAAATAAATGTGCTCATTATGCACGTTTCTTATGTACATATACTGAAACACACTTCATTGGTGCAAATAATTATTTTAGAGAAATTCAAATCTTCTAATCATTTAGTAGAAATCAAAATAATCTTATTGATCTGGAGGTAGAAGATCTTGAACAGGTTTAATGTGACACAGGTGAAGCAATTGCTCTTTGGTCACTCTGCTCACAGTACTTTCGAATACATCCATCTCTGCTGATATCAATCGGGAACTGTCCCTTTTATTATCTTCAACCTTCTGTGTGATATTCTCTTCTACATCAGCTCTTCGAACATTTTTTTTATTGCATACATAGCATCCATTTTCATGAAAGTGAAAATTCCAAAATTTAGCCAGGCCCCCTCAATTGGGAAATCTTTTCTGATAAACATGAACACTCGCGATAATTACCATTACAACACCAATACCAGTAACATATTGGTTTATTCAGAAGAACTACACCATAATCATGTAACCATTTTCGAGATGACTCAATAGGCTGACAATTAATATCATCAGTTATTGAGGAGTCAGAATTAATAATTCAAAACCTACTTCGATATATTTATTATTAGAAAACACGGTTTTTCCTAACTGAATTATTTTTTCATAAATGGACATCCATAGAAATCAATCTAATAATTCGTATTTCCCAAATTAAAAATACAAATAATAGTAGTTCTCATTTTTCACCTAAAATGTTTATGAATTTTCCAGATATATGATATTTCTGCTTAATTTGAGACAGAATATTACAAACGTTGAGGAATGTTATCAATAGATACCTTTTTGATAAATAATATCAACCCAATCGGATGGTGCTCAAAAAATTAAGGGTGGATGTGTGGGGAGCTTATTTCGGACCCTTAAGGCATCAATGACGAAGGAACAAATACATGTGAAAGTGTTATTTATAATGTAGTATACTTTCACCAAGTTAAAGTCGTTTCAGAGGTATTTAGAAGAATTTCAATTTTTTTGCGTCTTGTATACAAAAAAGCATGTCATAAACTCAATGGTAGATTCTAGGCAACAAATAGTGACGACATGACACCTCTACCTCTACCTTTAAAGTCGAAAATAAAAAATGAAAAATTGTCTAACCTAGTCCTTTAAGAAGATATCTTCTTTAAATTTGGTACAATATAGACTAGTAGTAGTTCAATATTTTAAGTAATTATGATCAGTTTATCTCGATTCAAAAGACAGAAGTGGGGTCATGTGACACATTTACCCCATTTTTTTATGGGCACACCAATGGCAAAAAAATATATTTTTTTAAAATTTAATTTTAAAAGTTTTTTTATTCTTACCTTTTTTTCTATGTTTTAGTTTCAAAAGTTGGAATTGTGAATTAAAAGTCTAAACAGTGAAAAATTTTTTGCGATAAGCTAATCGATGAAATAGTGTCCTCTGAATAAAAAGCATTTATTTTAACAAAATACTTGGAACTATGTAAATAATTTATTTTAAATAATCCCTTATAAATAAATAAAATTACCTAATTGAATAATTTATAATTTCATAAATTGAACAGGTTTATTCAGGCTTTATTTTATTACTTTAGCAAATGTCAAAGTGACTCCGCCTTCATAATACATTTAACACATCTTTTAAAAAATGAAAATCTGTTTTATTAAAAATTTGTGTTCTGCGAAAATAGTATTTATATTTTCTTAGAGTCGTTAATATAAGACCTTTTCTTTCATATACCCAAAAGAAAGGGGTTAAGTCTGCAGGCAGGGCTATGGGTGCTTGTGCTCCTCGCCCAATCCAACGTTCTGGAAATTGTTCCCACAAAAAAGTTTCTGATCACCTAGGAGTGCCCATCTTTACTACATGTTTTCTTGTTCGGTAATGGTACTTTTGAAGGGGAGATCATTTTGGAGAAAATTTAAATATTCTGCCCCGACAGACGGTGTAGTAGAAAAAATGGTCCAATTAAAAAATTGTCCACAATTCCTGCCCATACGTTAACTGAAAAATTGTTCTGATAATGCGTCTCTTTTTTTTGCTCTCAATTTTCGTCGGCCCATAAATGTGAATTGTGATGATTTGTCACGCCATTTCTAGTAAAAGTAGCTTTGCGTGAAAAATATACTTAACGAAGTTATCATTTTTAAATTCTTTGTCAATCAAATAAAGCTAAAGGCATAATCTCCTGGTTGTAATGCTTGAACAGTTTGAACATGGTAAGGGCACGCTGTTGTTCATGTAACACTCTCCAGACTGCCATATGGGACATTCCTACCTCAGCCGCTAAATACCTAGTACTTCTATCAGGATTTTCGTCAATGAGGTCTAATACCCTTTCCTCGGCGTCGGGTTCGCGTATTCGAGGTCGCCAATTTCCTATCTAAATTCTTTAAAGTCCACTTTCCCTTAATCTACGTTTATTGCCATAAAAGTACGTTCTGGTGTGTGCCTATTCGGGTACTGCACGTAATCTAGTCAAGAGTCTTTATCACTCACCTTAAAATATGCTTTAATAATACATAATTAAATTATTTAATATCCAACTTACCTAATACTAAATGCATATACTCATCTCTCAAAAGTGTAATTTGCCATTTATTTTTTAGAAAATTAAACTAACTAAGAAGTAGTATTAATAAGTAATAAGTAAACAATTTGACATAAACAAAACAATGGTACATTGTTTACTACAGCGTGTCAGTTGTTTTCTAACGTACCTACTCTAGTTATTGTACATTTTCTCTTATTTCCTTTTACTAATGAGTCAAATAAACATACAAAATCTGAGATTTTGCAGAAGAAATGTCTGTGAATAAGACATTATTATTATTATTAATTATTATGAAAATTTTGGTATACCATGAACTATTTTCATCACATAATATGGTTAAAGTTATTAAGTTATCGAAAGGTTAAACGATTTTATTACATGGACTCCAGAGTTAGAGCAAATTTTTCATTTTTTTATTTTCGAATTTAAAGGCCCAAAAAAATTTTTAGAAGCATTTTCGCATAGAGGTAAGTTAAGTCATATAGTCACTATTTGTTCCTTAGAATCTGCCATTGAGTTTATGACATGCTTTTTTGTTACACCCTGTATAGGTTAGTTTCATTAAAATTATTTTGATGCCAAAATTATGAAGTTGCTCTGTGCAACCACTATTGTAAAACACCCTGTATGTATATTACAATAAAGGATATTGTATTTTTATCTTTCTAATTTACAGGTTAAAAAAATGATGGACACGTTACATTTAAAAATTAAAATAAATTATATTGATTCTTACTTACCCAAAACAAAACGAGACATCATCAAAAATGTTGTTTAAATTCTACTTGTTATAATACTGCATCATTATTTCTCCATAATATTTTGTTTTCAATACTAATGATTGACATTGACCCTTTCCGGTATTTTTTATTTTATTTATAATTATTATTTGAAAGATCAGATTACATTATCAATGACATTCATTACAAAACAAGAAAAAAGTTGCTAGCTGCTAAAAAACGGTTTTTGTGGATTACTTCTCTAGAAAATAATAGTAAAAAAAAAACAACATTTGTGTATAGCAACAATGCATTGTGACTATCTATATTGTTGAACAGTAATAATTAATTGTTCTTATAAATATTGTAGCTCGATATCGCTTAACATGCATCACATTAAATTAAAATCTATCATTGGCCAACTACTATATAAAACTAGAATTATGTGTACAGTGCAAACTAAAAGGGTAAACAGACATTGTACTATTTCTACCCTAATCTGACCTCGCGTAATATTTAAGGCCCTTATCGTTGCCCACATCATGTATGTTATATGCACGCAATGTGTTCATATTAACCCTTTATGCTATTATGCAATTAATTTTGAAAATGGAAGTGCATTCATTTCCAGTATTGCGTATAATCTGTAATTGATTACAAATCAGTAGCTAATCTATACAACCTTTATATTTGGTTGGAATGGAAAATAAAAGGGTATTAAAGTAATAAATAGTAAAAAATTCAGTAAAAGTAAATTTTGAAGGAATTATCTGCCAATAAAGATAGGATTATCTTTATGTATGGGCTTATAAGTAGTAAATTTTACAAACAAATATATTTCAAGTTTCTTTATAGTTTAAGGTCAATGATAGTATATCTATTGTTGGCATTTTTGAAACGGTATGTAGGTGATAACACAGGCGTCATTTGATGGGGCATGTATTCCTCACCTAGATATTCCGTATAATAAATTATCGTAAAAAATTAAAATAAATCAAAAACGGTTTCAATGATTATAACAATAAACATAATGTCAAAAAATGACTAAATTTAAACAAGTGCAAATTTTTCATTCATGAGCCGATTTGCCAAAACTTTTCAGATACTGTTAATTCCATTTCTTGGCATGCACAAAGTAAAGAAATAACTTCTTTTCATTTTCGTTTTCTTTAACCTATCTAAACTAGTTTAGAAAGAATGCTCAATGAAAAGACAAAGAATTATGAACATCTCTAATAATGTGTCAGTCCTCAATTCTCCTCTACTCCTCAAAATCACCTCATAGTTTCTGGACATGCCTCTGGTCAAATTATCAATATGTTCTTCTGAAAATTTCGCCCATTCTTTCATTAACATATTTGCTAAGTCTTGAAGAATGTTAGCTAGAACGGGCCGATTCGGGGATTCCTCTTTGGAGGGGTATCCAAAGCATGCTATATAAAGTTGTGTGATAAGGCGGGTCATATCATTCGTTGTATATCCTCATTAACGAGAAACTCGTTGACCCCTAAATTATGTGCATTGTCGTTTATAAAATAAGGTCCGGACCCGCATCATAAGCGTAAGGAAAAACAATTGTTTCCAGAACCTGACCTAGATGATGCTTAACAGTCATTGTTTCACTGACGAGCGTCGCCATTGAGTTCTCTAGAAGCTCCCCCAAAAATAACCTTCTCCACAATATTCTTCGTGAAACCTTTTTTAGTGGAGCCAACACCTCACCTCTTCAGTTGGCATGCGAAAAACTGTGGTTCTTGTCATTTCCCGACTTAGTTGGGTTACGGTAATGGTGTGATCATAAATATGTCTCTAGCTGGAGTAGTTGATCTACATCTTTCTCCATCGTGTACAAAAACTGGAGATTTATTTTGATGGTATATTTTACGGAGGGTTTTAATAAATCCTTTACTCACTTTCAAGTCATCAGGTCATCAGTTTTATATTGATGACCTGATGACCTGATGACCTGATGACATGGATTGTGAGTAAAGGATTTATGAAATATAAATGTATGAAATTTAGTTAGTAAAAGATTATCATTAAATGAAATTTGGATAATAAAAAATTATTAGTAAATTTCAGATTTATGTAAATAATTACAAACAATAATCAGTTTCTTTTGAATTTGTATTGTCCTTCAGTAAATTTATTGAAAAAAATTAAAAGGAATTTTTCTTGGGGTCCTCCACCGCATATTCAACTTAAATTAGCCAAATGTGCGTAAACTGGAGTTTTTTGATTTTACATAACAATTGGTCGGTGGAGTAGTTGGTTAGAGCACGCGATGATGTATGACTAGATAATCACTCCAACGTCCTGCGAGTTCGAATTCCACCACCGGCACTGAGCAATGTCGGTGGGAATGGGAATGGTTGTGTGTCCGGGTTTTTTCATAAGTGTAACCCTCACCCGTGCAGCTTCGGCTTTGAAATCGGGGTTGTCTAATTTCTTGAATGTAAATGTATATGCATGCCTAATGATTTAGTAGAGGCCAAACCACTATCACCTCTTCATGATTTTTTTCGGCAATTTAAAGAAAAATTAGTGTATGAAAATGTGGTCAGTAAATTCCATTTTCTAATTATACAGGGTACTTAGGTCACAATAAGGAACTGAAAATATTTTCCATTTTTCAGTACCGACACTTGCAAAAACAATATAAATATAAATAAGCATACCACAAAATTCATGTGGTGTGTTTAATTATGTACCTGTAATATATGCAACCAGTATAACCAGTATCGAGACAGCAAGGTGTAAGGACATTGCGAATAATCGAGACTCTCCTATGTAATCTTATAGATAGCTTGGCAGTTTATCCAGTGGTATCCTGAGTTCAGTTAGCTTAGCAACATGAAAGCGTGTGGTTCGTAGTGATATTTGGTTTGATTTTCGCATAAAGCGCTCTTAGCAATGACACAGTTACTACTGTTAATGCATAAACTACAAAAAATTATTGAAAACTACAACTTAACAACATATGGTTTACATATTCTGTGTACTCTATGTAATCCACGCGACTTACGTATTTCATAGGCGCAATGACTATGAAAGTTATTTAAATTTGGCTAAAAATATGTATGTAGTTTTCAATTAATATTGATAGTTTTTTTTGTGGGGATTTCGGTCAGGTATAACTAATTAAATTTTTTTTCTAACGTTTCGGTTTATTACACCATCATCAGAGAACTACAATTAATATAATATTTTAAACACATAGTTATGGTTATTGTACATTAAAATTTACTTACACTATTAGTTATTAGGAATTTGTTTTAAAGTTTTTTATTACATGTTGTTTGGTTGTCTGTTTTAACGCAACTGAGATATTTTAACATATTACAAAAGATATGTAGACGACTGCATTATTTGCTTACCAAAAGATAAAATAGAATATACGGTTAATATTTTCAATAATAATCACTCAAGGTTACAATTCACTAAGGAAATAGAATAAAACAATAGCATAAACTTCTTAGATTTAACAGTTAAATATAATAAGGATGGTATTATCGAAACCAACTGGTACACAAAAGAAGTATGGTCGCAAAGATACTTAAACTTTAAAATCCCACACATCAAACAACTACAAAAAAAGCATCATCAATAGCCTAACAGATCGTGCCATCCAAATTTCACATCCAAAATACAGACCAAATAATTTGAAAAAAATCAAAAAAGTTCTAGAAGCAAACTCCTACCCTAAACACTTTTATGAACCAATAATAAAAAAAAGAATACACAAAACCTATAATAAAACAACCCACACACCAAATAATAGTTATAATAAATATGTATCCATGCCATACATACCAACAGTATCCGAAAAAATAGCAAGCGTATTTAAACAACACAATATAAAAATAGCCCATAAACCATACAATACCACGAAAAAATTTTTCACAAAACTTAAACCTAGACTACCAACCGAAGACGAAACTAACACTATATACAAGATAGACTGCAACGACTGTAATGGTACCTATATAGGCCAGTCTAAACAATATCTACATAAAAGAGTATACATGCACAAATATAGCATAAAAACTCAAAACCAAAACACGACAGCACTAGCCAAACACGCCATAGAACAAAACCACCGATTTAATTTTAACAACATACAAATATTAGAAAAAGAACCTAATTATAACCGAAGAAACATACATGAAATGCTACAAATAAAAAGACATACCAACGCCATAAATAATCGCACTGATATAGAAAATTTAAGCGAAACCTACTTTAACTTAATTAAATGATTGGGGTACATTACAACATAAAATCAATTTTTACATCTGACCGATACAAAATAATAATTCTTGAAATAAAATATCTTATTATATATTCACTATTTAAGCAAAACACCCACAGTAAACCATATACATGCCAACGTTATCTCTGTAACATAAACAAAAACTTTAAGAGCACACAAACTATGTTAAAATATCTCAGTTGCGTTAAAACAGACAACCAAACAACATGTAATAAAAAACTTTAAAACAAATTCCTAATAACTAATAGTGCAAGTAAATTTTAATAATAACCATAACTATGTGTTTAAAATATTATATTAATTGTAGTTCTCTGATGATGGTGTAATAAACCGAAACGTTAGAAAACAAATTTTTAATTAGTTATACCTGACCGAAATCCCCACAAAAAAAACTATCAATATTAATTGATAATAACGGTCAAGAAAAGAAAAAAAAAAAATATATATATATATATATATATATATATATATATATATATATATATATATATATATATATATATATATGTAGTTTTCTTTTACCTAGTAGCTATACATCGTGTAAAACATATCTACCAAGTGTGTATAAAATTATTCTGGACAATATTATATTTTTGGAGGGTGACAGTAAATAAAACAACTGACTTTTGGTGTGATAGGCTTGTTAATGTTACTAGGAATTTTGAGTGTTCAAAAGGCTTTGTTTCTATCAGACAGAAAAAGTCGAGCTATCAACATTAAACTAAAAAAATATTTAACACAGGAACCTGGAATACAAAACAATGTGTAAAATTCGTGAAAATTACGAAGTTTCTCAGTGCCTGTCCATATGAACTATTTAGAATTTGTACCATTAGCCTCGGTAGATGTGGAACGTACATTTTCTTTGTACAAATATATGTACAAATCAAATCGCTCAAATTTAACAGCCACAAATGCAGAATGTTATGGCAGAATGCAGTCATTCTGAATAATACATTGTATCAAGCGGCATGTATTTCATTATTCATTTTATATTTTTGCTTTCATTTGTCTACGTATGTCCTTCTATAAACCATATGAGATAGTAGTAGCTACCGGTTCTAGATTTCGAACTAGTTTCCCGACCTTAGTCATAATAACGTGGGTTTAGCACAGTAAAGAAAAAGGCATTTTTAAGCTGATTATGTCAAACATATATCCTAAGGAATTTACAGCAAATATTTGATAAAAATAAGAGTTTTTTAGAAGTATCTGAACAACTGAAAATTTTAAAATTTTGCATATTTACCACATTATTTTATTACATCAAAAATCTGTTGAGATAAATATTCTAGCCGTCTTATTTAAGGTAATAATTTACAATTTTTTATTTATAACTCACCCATTTTAACAAATGAAGCCCTAATAGGAAATATCTAAGGATTTTTTTTTGCATTTTCAAAGGTCTCTCAGTCTCACGTATTTTTCGACACAGAGGACGCCTTCGACAAGGCAAAGACAGCAACTATCTGTGACAATTTTCGGGCCAGAGCTGAAGTACAAGTACTGGTCAGATAGTAGAGATCTGCGTTAGAAGAAAGACGAGCTTACGCTGCTAGGGGACTACCAACTAGAGATGACGTTGATGGTGCTGCCCACAAAGCAGCTGCCTATGTTTCTAATAAATGGATTTATGGAGCGCCTAACGGAAGAAGTCTTCTGTGCATAAATATACAGATGATAACCTAATCTTAATAATTCGACGATTTTAAAACGATGCCTATGGTAGGATACAGATAGCATATGGAATTATAGAAAGATGGTATAGAGAAACTGATCTCTCAGATAACCCAGCTAAGATCAAGATGATCTCTTCATCAAGAAAAAAAAAACAAAAATGGAGGATATTGGGGAAAACCGCTGGCACTTGGACCCGAGATCAAATATCTGAGGTTGACCTTATATAGGAAATTGTCGGGGGGGGGGGTCATGTCAACGTTAAATGAAATAGTGTGGAAGGGAAATACAATAAATTTTTCTCAGACTTTGGTGTGCTACACAGATGCTTATTGTGTGGTTGATGGACTGTGCTCGGAATAGGATTATCTCAAAGCAGATTTGGAACCAAGGGGCTCTGTCTCAGACCTGAACCTATTTTGTAAGTTTATGAAACAATAAAGGAGTTCTGGAGGTTATGAAACAATTGCAGACAAACCGAGGACTTCCTAAAAGGACCGAATAAATTGTGACAGGCCTCGTTACTCGCATTATGCCAAATAACTCAGAACCATCTAATTGGAGTTGTGACAGACCACAAATTTAGAGTACACCTACCGCTTATGGGGGTTGGGGAAGATCCAACAATTCAAGGATGCGGAGGGGACAAAGAAAAGGCCTACCATTTCTTGGCGTCTTTTGAGACGTTCGGGCAAGTAAGGCAAAATATCTTCAGCGTCGAGGAGCTTCTAAGTGAAGGAGTGAGCTCCCTTTCATAGACCAACATTGTGACAATCATCAGAAGATCAATGAGATTTAGAGAGGGGAGCAAGTAGTGTAAATAGTCTTGTCAGGTACCAGCCTCTCCTAACCATCACCACCACCACCAATACCACCAGCTCCACGAGTTTATTTTTTCGGAAAAATCTACCTTAATCGAAACAAGGTGCGACAATGTTTTTAAAAAAAATGTTTCCTAATTGGTGCATTTTATCAAAGTTTCACAAGAGTACTTTGCTGTATATTTTGCAATGTAGTATATAGGTACTAAGAAGCTAACAGTATATCAGTCATCTAAAACATACATATTTTTGGTAGTTTCACTATGCAGATAGGTAAATACAAGATACGGTTTTACTTTCTGCTATATGTTTTTAAAATGTTGAATGTTTTATCAGAAGTCGCTTAATACCTATAAAATATTTATACTAACTAATGTTGTAAAAAAGTTAAAATAATTCCAAAACAAACAATATGGTTCTGTTGATTATTTAATATATTTATAGCGTTTCTTATCCATTGCTTAAATAATATTTTTTACTAAGAAGAACGCAAAAAAAAATTGTGTTGTAATCGCAATATTTAAATAAATATTTGTAATAACAGTCGGAGTAAGTCAAAACTATTCTCCAGTACGATTTTTTTTTGAAAATTATGCCGACCTCCTAGATATCTTTAGAAAACACATTCCTATCATATCCTAATCTGTTAACTGCTTCCACAGAATTTTAAAACAAAAAATATATAAATAAGAAATAGGTAGATAATTTATAAAAAAATATTTGTTTTCAGCTTTTGTGAAACAGGTCACGATTTGAACAAATACAATACAATTCAAATTTATTTGTGGAAGTGACAGATCATTTACATTTAATAATAATAATAACACGTCTTTATTCATTTCAATAATCTCTGATTATAAAATATTGCAGATTTACTAAAAAATGTACACAAAATTTACTTCTGAATAATGATTTATTTATTTATTTTTCATTTGACAACTTGTTTCCACAAACATCTAAACACTAAGCCGACATCATCTGAGACGATTAAAATAAAACTTATATTAACACTGTCCATTTGTACCTAAATTCTCTCAAAACTCTTGTCTAGGTTCGACAAATCTACACCAATTAGTGGCGATGACGTCACCGTGACTCACTAACCAGTGAAGCGGATTATTTTGTATAAGTCTTCTGTCGCTACATATACTTTTTTACATTTTGTAATTTCAAATGCATCATACTGTCTATTATTTCTAATTAATTTTTCTGACTTACGGTTGTTTGCAACACTAGACTTATCTGTTCTTCCATATTCGAGATAAGCCATATGCTCTTGAAATTTATTCTAAATTTATCGTCTCGTTTGCCTAATTGACTTTTGATTACAGTCCTTAAAACTAATTTCGTAAATCTTCGACCTATCGTTTATTCCAATTTTGTCTCCTCGCTTGTCTAAAAATTGTAATTTATTGCCTGATGTATGAACCAATGTCATACCAATGTGTATTTGAAATTCTATTGAAACCACGGAAGCTTAACAAATATTGAACTATAAAATTGAAGGTCATTATTTTATGCTGAGCGCAGTAATGAGAGTCATTAGGGATATATTTAACTATATTTTTTATTATACATATATGTATTTTAAAAATGTTATTATACACTATTTTTGTTACAGTAAATGATAAGAATCTCTGGAGTTCCCTAGAATTTCTTGGACTTTCATGGAACCTCCTTGGCATTACGTGGATTTCTTTGGAATTCCCTGGAATTCCTAGCCAAAATAAATTCCATTGAAGTACGTCGGAAGTAGAAGTTTGGTGTATAGATTTTTGTCGACAGGTTTACCCTCGTTAAAAGATAACAAAGAGCTAACCATTACTATCCCTTCATTTTGTTCGAAGAAATTAAATTAAAAGTGATTTTGTTTTGTAAGTTTAAAATGTTTCTATTTCTATTTTTGACTAATATTATTTAGAGTAACTCCCTTAGTTAATCCAAGGTTTGTGGAATTGCTACACTCAGAAACAACGAACAAACATCAAAGGAGATCAAAATGTTATCCTCTTGTACCTGGATGTTACTGACTTTATTGACGAAATCATTAGGAATCATGACTGAAAAATTTGGTTTTGCATTGGGTAAACTTTTGAATTTCTCGGTCAACCATTTTGATAGGTGGTAAGTTGGTAGTCCAATTGTTGGAAGAATATGACACATCAATTTTTCAGGTTTATGTATCTTTGGCAGCAATGAAATTTAGGTACGAGTAAATTGGATACATAGGTACTATTTTTAGAGATGGAGTAATAAGATTATTACATTAAGTATATTTCTGACTACAGAAATTCTTTTTGGTAATAGACTTCTAAAAAGTTTCTTGTAGGGACCATTACTAATCAAGTTATTCACTCAATCAAGGTAGTCCGCATTGTCTAAAATAACAACCATCACCTTTATAAGGATTTTAAATAAAAACTGTCTCTCTCCTGGAACCGTATGATATTTTTCTGTGCTTTGTAGATTTTGACTTTCTACTGACTTTAACAATGTTTGTGGCGATTTGATTTCTGCAAGCTCCTCTGACAAATTCTTTAGAAGAATGAGGAACAAACTGAATTGAACTTTCAAGAGATATTTCATGAGTAGGTAAAGCAAAATTGAATCCCTTAGGCTAATGTTATTTATTAAACGAGGATGAATTTTTACAATGTTGATAAATATCTGTGGCATATTTTTCGACTTCTTTGTATTTTCGATGTAATTCCGATTAGTTTTTTTAACTTTTTTGTTTTGTGATGCCATTTGTTTAATAAGTTTAGCGTTAATTAATGAAACATGTTCGTCTAAGAATCACACCGTTGTCCACATTGTTCTAAATTATTTAACTTTAGACCAGAGCTGTCACAAATACTCTTAGAAAGTACTTGAAGTATAAGTATCAAGTATTCAAATATCAAAATTTACTTGAAGTATCAAGTACAGTTTTTTAAAATATACTTCAATTATCAAGTCTTCTTGAAAATTACTTGATTTATCGCTAAGTAATTTACTTAAAGTAAAACAACAGTACTTGAGGTATGATTCGTAATATAAGTATATAGAATACTTAAAGTGCAAAAAACTATTTAAACTATTACAAAAAATTCATAAAAAAACTAAGTAAAAATCAGTAACTTTCGATTTAAATACAATTGTTATTTTTGGAATAGATAAATGGTTTAATGGTTCCAGATTCAGATTAGAGTTGTGTAAAAAATATAATTTGACATATTTAGTTATATGCTACGCTTTTGCATGTAAAGGTTAAGAATACTTAAATTAACTTAACAAAATCAAGTAATAAATTCTAGTATTTTTATGTAAATAATTGAAATACAAGTACAAATATCTACTCAAATAAGTACTTAAAGTAAAGTACTTCAAGTACTAATAAATACTTGAAGTATAATTTCAAGTATTTTCTTTTTAGTATTACAGCTCTGCTTTAGTAACAAATAAGCTCTTTTTAAAAAATGTTTGTAATTTAAACGTACTTCGTTTACGGTTTCTTAATCTAACTATTCTTTTATTAATAAGGTGCGTTCAAAAAATAACCCAATAATTCAGAAAATCTTATTTATTAGATACTTTTTTAATAAATAATTTAATTAATTTTTGATCAGTCATTCTCTTCAAAACAAGCCAAAATGTACTAAACTCGAAATTAAATTGACTTTTATAAATTGATAGGTATCAGCTGTCAGCTGAATGAAACAAAATGACTTTTTAAAATTTCATGACACGCTTAATGTATGAAATTTCAGCGAAAAATATTATTCTCGGTTTTTTTTTTTTTTAGAAAAAAAATATTTGAAGTTCGTCATTTCAGATGTTATTGAATCATAAATTCTGAAAAAATTTCTACTATGGCCTCTTTTAATTGTCGAGGTTGTTGTTTCACTTTAGTTAAAAATTAACATGTATTAAAAAACATTTAAATATAAACAGCTGAAAGAACTTTTCACAAACAAGAGTAAAACAAATTGCAGCATAATTTAAAAAAACAAAAAATAAATGAAGTTTTCAGTTACTGTGCGTACGATTTTATTTAAGTGTTTTAATCAAATATTATGAAAACACGTTGGTTGTTTTCACTTAATATGTCCATTATATTCCATACGTACGGTAACTACGTAGAGTCATATTTAACACAATTTGAAATTTTCCTTAGACTTATATTTTATGACAATCAGTGAAAAAAATGCGATTACTGAAGTTATTATTTTATAAATACTCAGTCGTTTTTTGTTTGCGATCACTATTGACCGAAGTAAAAATATTCCATTGTTAAAGGAACGCTACGTTTGAAATTGATGGCTCAATTTTGTATAATAACAGGCAATAGCTTTATTAATTAGAGTTTCTTGTATTTATTCGTGATTATTAATCGTTTTTAAATTGATTTATTACAGTTACACATTCAGTTATATAATTAATTGACCCTTTTTATTACTTTTATTTGGGAACAGTTAAGTTTTATGGCGTTTCTATCAGAAAATAAATAGAAACACATTGTAATATGGGGTTTTGTCATCAATTATGTCAACCTAATATACAAAGTAAGATTAATTTTATTACAGGGATATCGTGCAATAAAATCTAAAGCCTAACGAAATGTCAATGTTATAATTTTATTAGGTGTACGCTTTTTCACTGTTTATTGGGAATCATCTATGATTTATTGCATAAGATAAAAATAAATATTATCGGATATTCTTCAATGATGCAAATTTTTAGCTGATTGTGGCGGCGCGGGCGGTATTAATTTTATGGATTGCCCAACTAATCTAGCAATTTAATTAAAAAACATTGACTTAATGTTGGCACGTTCAGCAATTTCTTTGTCAAAATCATATTGAGGTGATTAAAGAAAACTAAAATAAATGCTCTCTCAAAGAAAATAGAAAACAAAGAGGTAGGTATCTATCAAATCTTAGAAAGACCACGAACGATTTTTTTAAATTATTTGTAGTTAAACTGTAAATAATTTAGTGCCCATTTTGAACTGTAAATATTTCTATTTTTCCCAGTTCAAACTATAAATACTTCTTAAGCTGTAAATAAATGCATTAACTTTACAATTTGAACACGAAGAAATACAATTATTTACAGTTTAAATTGGGAATGGTTGATTAATATACAGTTAGAACTGGGAATAATTGAAATATTTACAGGTCAAACTGGGAATAATCGAACAACAATGAATAACATTATATCTAATAAGTTATTGTTCCCTAACCAAAACAAGGAAAAGAAAAATAATTTGTTTCCTAACGACAAGAGAAAAAAAAGTAAAAGGATTATTTTTTGTTCCTAACAAAAGCAATTCCAGTTGTACCGACTCGAGATTGAATAAAGCAAAATGTATTGATTTTAATTGTGGAAAATCCAATATTTTATTTATGAATTGTATCTGTATTGTACTGGCTGGTCGGGGAAAGAAGACACGCAGAAAGAATGTGATTTTTTGCATTCCATTCATAATTAAGCGTAAATGAAATAAATTAATTAGTGCATGGCAAAGTTTTGTGATCGTTTGCATTGGGAGAGATTTAATTTTAAGGAGAGACTAGGAATATAATAATTATTATATTCCTGGTAGATGGCTTCGTAGAAGGCTGGCGACTAATTGGCAATACTCTCCCTTGCCGCGCGGGTCTTCTTTCGTCGGCTGGACAGTAATATTCCTAGCGTTTCTGTTATTTAATTTATTTGAAAATCCCATTTATAGTACCTGTCAAAGTAAATTCCTAAATATATAATTTTTACATAATTTGAAATGTTGCTAGTTTCTGTGATATATTTAGTCTCATTTCATAGTAGGCCACTTTTCTAAGAACTGCAGGACATATATTTAGTTTTAATAGTGTTTATCGTTAATTACTTACATGATTAAACCAGTCAATTACGACACTCATGTCTTCCTTCTACCTGCCCCGTGAAGTATCTACATCGAACACGGAGGTGTCATCAGAGAAACTTACTATTGTTCCACATGCTTTTAGCGAGAATAAATTATTTAACTAAATATTAAATAATACAGGCAGTGGCTGTTAAAGCTCAATAGAGAACGAATGTAACAGATAGTAGGCCTGAAAACAGAACATTGTCCTCCAAGTAAGCACCCTCATACAATGAGGATGAAAGATGATCCTGTTTGTCGGGTGTGCAGATTGGATGAAGAAACCTCCATTCATGTTTTATGTAATTGTACACTATTGGGGTCATTAAGACATAGATATCTCAGAAGGTAATTTGCAGATGGGATCTACCTGAAATAGACTGCTTTTTTGTAGAGGAAGCCTATGTCTTTTAGGGGAAGTCGCAGAAACACACTGTGTCTATAGGTCTGAGTATGGCGGATTTTATAATCTGGATATCTACTTAAGAAGGATCCTCAAAATAATAATAATAATACAGACCCTAAAACAGTTTCCTTAGAGGTAACAGAACAGTAATAATTAAAGTTATCTAGCCTTTCATGCAGAAAGTTGTAAATATTGTACATAAAATATACAGGGAAGAATCTTAAAATGTTTGTCCGATATGCAGCAAGATAGAAAGTTGTGTGATGAGCACCGGGATGTGGTACACGGAATCATAATATTTCGATTATTTTGGGATAGTTTGGTTAGTCTATTTAACAGAACTTCTTGGAGATATCCAACATGAGGATATTTCCTAACAATTTCAAAAGCTAAAATTTTTAAAAAGCAACTAAATATTTTCAAGAAATTTGGTATCTATATGTGGCATACCATGGACAGAACCGTGTTTTCGATATGTTTATTAAAAGTAAGTTTAACATAAAATGCAACACCAAGATCGTGAAACAATTCGACCCATTTTAACATTGTAATAGTCATAAAGTAGAGTTTCTTTCTTCTTAGAAAAAGTCATTATATTACATTAGGGGCAGACCGTTTTAATTACACTAACCATGTATTGTTTCAAGATATATTTGATCTTTGAAGCTTTTGACAGTCATTCAGAATATTGACAACAGGAAAAATGTAGACTTCATCAGCACACAACAACACATATCTAGGTCAACTAAGATATCATTAATAAAAATACAAACAGAGGATACAAGATGAAGCTCTGAGGAACATTCGAAGTTGCAAACATTTCAAAAGACCTATGTTCACGGTACTCTACATATTATGTTCTTTCGTCAGACCCGATTTATGGAAGGCAAAAAGTAATGCCGTTTTAAAAAAGTGTGCAAAACCATTTGCAATTTCCTAAGAATTATCGAGACATACTCTGCATACTCTTTACAAAAGAAATACCCTTTATTTATTATTATTGGCGAAATTCTCAATCCAGAATGAAACAGCTACTTTGATTGGGACACTCTGTAGATATATTTATGATTACAATTCAGTTTTACCAACTTCTACCATAAACCAACGTAAACCCCTATTTTTACATATGTAGGTGCTATTTACTAATTTTTATGATATAATGCCACGATAAGTCTTTTATAACCTGCTTCCACAGAAATAATAAACACTATAAAAGTTATTCCTAGATAAATGACCACAGCTCAATTATAAGATTCATCTAATTAATTTAGAAAGATTAAATCATATAGATGTAATTATGAAAGCGTCGTATTCATGCAATACTCAAGAGGCTACGATATGAAATGCACCCCTTGTTGGAAAAGACACTTTTAAATTAACACTGTCATTATAAGCAAAATAGATTATTATTTTCCTTTCGTGACGAAGTAATTTACATACGACAAACTTTATCTACTATTAGTTTTAAATTAGAAATTGATTAAATTATTATATTGTATTTTTTGGAAATGCTTATTATAGGTTTTAGTCATAGAAAAAAATAAGTGTTTAATAAAAGAAATTAAACTACACTACTACAATTTTAATAATAATTTTATTCATATAGCAAACTAACGAGTCAAATTTCACATACGAGAATTTTAAATTGTAGAAAATTACACCCGAACTTGATGAGAAAAAGCAGGAATCTAAAAAAATAGGTAGCTGAAAAAGTTACAATCGCTTTAGTTTACTGTGTTAGATGTGATATTAGAATAGGAATATTAGCCGATTTTTGACAATAATTCGTGAGCTCCACATAAAACTGTTTCCAATGTTAAAAACAATAATTCAGTTATCTACAGAAATGATATATAATATATTTTTCATAGAAACCACGATACACTTACAGTATGCCGACGAGCATGTATGACGTCACAGGGAAAGATTCCGCGAGTTCACAATGTATGCTACGATCTAAGCTCAAATGTGTTCAATATGCGCATTGCGCATTGTGACAGCGAAATACAAGTACGTTATTATTAATTGGGTTTATGTGCATGCATTGTAAACTCGCGTCAAGTAGATAGGCTATGAGAGTTCTGACTCAAAATCCCATGTTATTTCTTATGGAGGTTCATTTTGCAGAATTTTCATTCGGGACAATGAGAACAATTTCCATTTGATATAATGAGAATTCGAACTAATGGGAATCGAATATGTCTAGAGGAATACTAGGGGCGTTTATAGTCATTATTATAATTTTTTTTAAATATTAGCCTATAATTTGAACTAGTGGTATTCGGGACACGGGGAACAGTGTTTGAATACATACTTAACCAGCTCGGTGGACTAGAGCGCGCGGTGTCAAGCGTGACTAGAAATCTTTCTACAGTAGCTACCGGTGCAAAATCCGGCAATATCGATGGGCATGGTCAGCATTTTTATATCTACAAACATGGCGGTTAATGTTTATATCTATTCACATGGCGGTTCTCTTTGTAACTAAAACAAGACAATTCACTGCAAATTATATTTATCCTTACTTATCCTTACGTTATCCCTACGCCATCCTTACGTTTGACTTATTTATCCTTACGTTATCCTTACTTATACTTCCATTATCCTTATTTATCCTTACGTTATCTTCATGTATCCTTACGTTTTCCTTATTTATCCTTACGTTTTCGTCAACACACCAAGGCAGATCGAACAGGTACATAAGACATTAAAATACAGCTGATCGTGATGATTAAAATAAATAATAAACAAGTATTTTAGAGTAGTTTTTATTGAACTTTATTAAATACACAATTTACAGTTTAGATTACGTCATCTTTAATAATATAATAAATACTAATAATAGCGAAAGTCTAGCACTATATTTTGAAATGAAATCCATAAATTCAGAAAAAGCTTTTAAAATTGGAAAAAAATATTTACACTAGTGAACGAGGAGCAAGTAATAGATAAGTTAATCTAAAAAACACGTGAGTGTAACTAAACTTGTATTTGCTAAAAAGAATAAACAAAAAAATTATATTTTTTTCTTTTCTTGTTGTTGGGAAACAAATTATTTTTCTTTTTCTTCTTGGTTAGGTAACAATGGTTTATTATAGATGATATTTTCATAACAATTATTTTTTATATTACGGTTATTATAAGTTTAAATATTGTATAGAAGTGTATGAATATACAGGGTTTCTCGGAAATGCATGGATAATGATTGACCACAGATTTCTGAAGTCAAAATAATACAAATGAGATAAACTTACCTATATACAAAAATTGATAGTTACAAAGTA
Organism: Rhamnusium bicolor; assembly: GCA_029963845.1. NCBI lineage: Eukaryota > Metazoa > Arthropoda > Insecta > Coleoptera > Cerambycidae > Rhamnusium > Rhamnusium bicolor. The sequence goes on from JANEYF010000396.1 coordinate 62,138, forward strand.
ACAGTACCCTGTAGATTTAGACCTCCGGCTTCTTTTTTTTTTTTAATAACCAGAACGTTTTGGCCTACAAACCTCCAACTTTGTTCACTCAATTATTTATATGAGGGTATTGGACTCCATGAGTATAAATAAAAAAATGTATACAGAATACTAATATTTCAACAATTTAGAGCAATATTTTGCTCAGAACTTTTTGTCCATACGCCACTCATAAAATAGATGAGTTCAAAACAATATACTAACTCCACCCTTCAAACAATTCACCCACTAGTCTGGTAGGGATAAAAACAAAATATTCCACGGAAAGAAAACGCGTTAATTATTTACATAATTTGATGAGAATTGTAGTTGTTTTCATCAAAGATTGTAATTCACCGTCACATAATACACATGAAAGGAATATAAACATTTGCAGTAAAATTATTGTAGTTATAAACGACAAAAATTGTTAGACTGTTTGTTCTCTTAGGATGGTAAAAGTAACAATTTACATCAAAGTAAGAAATCAATGTACAGAAAATTACTACGCGGTCTTTGTTGAACTCAAACATTGTACAAATTGTGTGGCATTGCGAAATAATATGTAGCAAAAACGGTTCCAAATTGTAGTGATAGTTTTAATTTAGAGATGTGCGTATGCAAGCAATAAGTCACTATCAGATTTATTTGCATTTCATTCCAAAAAACCTCCAGTCCAGAAAATCTAACACCGAACCCTGTGATTTTGTTACATTTATAATGTGAGTGCTGTAAGTGATGATTTTTTACAAATATAACTAACCATGAACGATTTTGTTATCCCAATTTTAAATAATTGGGTGTTGCTTGACCTAATTGAGTCATTTCGAGGTAAGTTTTAATATTGAATAACATTACAGAGAACCTTTATTTATAACTTTTAGAAGCAAAAATTCAGGAGAAATTTTTCGTTTCATTAACTGTGGTGGATGTTAAAAAAATTGATTCCGTTAAATAACAACAACGTTGAGATTTGGACAGATTTATTCTGAACTAAAGTTTTTCAAACAAAAGATGGCGCGTTATATCACCTGTAGTTTTAATCTTCAAGAACTTCAACGATTATTGGTAAAACGAAAATGGGATCAAATCGCAATACACGACATACCAATATCCTCTTCGGAAAATATTTGGAGTGGCATTACTTAATTGTACATATCCCATGACTTCCTTGTAGTGAAAGAACCCCTAGCTTGCCATTTATGATTTGCTAAAAATATACTACTATTGTACGTAATGATTATAATAATAACTTAATTTTTCACTGACTAATGTAGGAAATATTGCTACAAAAGTTCGCAATAAATCTTAACAATATTGTAGTACAATAATCAACAAAAACTTAAAAATGCTCCAAACATAAAATAGTAAATATTGTTACGTGTTTGCTATCCACACAAACACCTATACTCGCAGATTCCTTGATTGAAAGTCCAGGTAACATTTACTCACTACTTTATTTACTAATTAACAGTTAACAACAATAGATTAATTACTGTCTTAACTATAATCACCCTTGAACACTTATAAGTCTCTATTCCTTCTTTGCTCGTTTACGTTCAACTTAAGACTGAGTGTGTCTTATTTATACATCTATTCATACGGTCTAGAACATTCCAGAACAATTCCAGTCTCATCTAACCAGTCTACATGGTCCAGTGGCGTAACACTGCTCCTTCCTTAAGCCTGAACGTCCCGATCAGGCAATTCATTTTTCCCTGCATACTTGGTTAGTCTCTCTATATGCACCACCTTCATCTTTAATTTTGGACTTTGCGGAATTCGGTATACAACGTCGTTTAGTCTGGTGACGACAGTGTAACGCCCTTCCCAGGGCGGGTGAAGCTTCGGGGATCTGCCTTTCTTTCGTTCTGGGTTATATAGCCAAACCAACTCTCCTACCTGGTACCCTCCTGAATTAGCCTTAAGATCATAACGAGCCTTCATACGATCACTTATTATTGCAATTTGCTCAAAAGGAGCCCTGGCGTTATATTGTTTATTTTTTATTTGTGGTCCCATTCTTGCCGCGCAAACTTCACATTGGCGGCACCAAGCCTCCACATCTTAACGACTGTTTACCCAGTTGAACCGTTCTCTTACTTTTGTCATGGTTTTGTTGATGTCAAAATGTCCGCCAGAAGTTTCATTATGCAATTGCTGAAGTACATTTGCTACGTGACACCTGGGGATTACCAATTTCAAAGTAATTTTCCTCCCATCTGGACTCTCTCTTCAGCAGTCCATCCTCTACTCTAAGGGAGTCCCATTGTGCCCATAATGCCTTCAGCCCCACTGATTTATTTGAAATGTTCTTCCAATCGGGTCGGGTTCCTCTTTCTTTCCATTTCAGAATAGGACCAGTTTCCTTATCCTTTAACTACGCTTCCCTTAACGACTCTTTTGTCCAATAATCAGGAACATCAATCTTAACGGTCTTCATTATTTGTACATTTCGCTGTTTTTCCTCACGGTGGCAAGGTTTGCAGTATTTCTGACACGGTCTTTTGGAAAGGCCATGTACCATATTCCCAGAAGTATCAGCTCGCCAGTTTTCCTGCGGAATCTCCATTACTGCGATATTTACCCTCTCAGGGCTGCGCTGGCGACAGTTATTCTGAATATGGCCCACTCTGTCACACTTATAACAGCGCATGCCTCCTCCACTCTGGCTCCCACTACTTTGCTGTTGGTTTTGTCTCGGCTGGAGAGTCGAGTTTATCAGTAGTTACATGGTCTTTTATACTTCGGACATTAGATCTTGAATGTTGAGCTCATGACAGTTTCTCTTAATATGGCTCAATTTGCCACACCTATAACTGTGGATACCTCCATTTGGGCTACCGCTATTTTGTTGTTTTCGTCTCGTTTGTGAATTCATCTTTGTCAATAGTTGTGCGATCAACTTTTGTATCTTGGTTAATACGACTTGCATGGTTTTATGTGCCGGGGTTTCTTCCACAGCCATGGCTTGCAATCTGTGTTGTGTTCCCCAAAAAAAAATCAGTCTCAAGTGCATGTACTAGGGCCTCATTACTTCGTTTGTGCCTGGCTAACTTAAGGATTCGCCTAACCTCCTGGTCTCTTACTCCATCAATGAATGCATCAACTGCCAATTGTTGTTGAAACTCTATTGGTGCATCAGGATAGGCTAGATAGGCTAATCTCTCTACAGCAGCCTTGAACTCCTGGAGAGTTTCTCCACCCCGTTGTTTGCGTGATTTTAGCTGAGTCTGATATACTTGGGCGAGATGTTGATCGCCATATCTAAGTTCTAACGCTGCCTCCAAAATGCTAAAGTTTTGTTGCAGGGCGGCAGGAATTGTTTGGAGCAGGTCTAATGCTTGGCCCCTTAGTGCTAATACCAATGCTGTTGGTTTTTCCTCATCGTTCCAGATATTTGAACGTGCAGCTGCCTCATACTGTCTCTTATATGTTGACCATGAACTTTGACCATCGAAGGAAGGCGGTTGTAACCTAGTACCAGACGACAGTACCAATTGTCCACTCCTCTCCCTTAAATGTTGCTTGTGGCTACTTCTTCTTCAACAATACTGACTTTTCCCTCAACTTGACCGGCTTTTTCTTTAACTTCACTGACTTGTTCTTCAATTTTATTTTCATTTCTATAACATCGACTTTAAATTTTTCAGTGAGAGAGAAAATGGCTGCCTGCTGTTCCTCTAGGCTTCTTTTTATATCTTCATTTTCCCCCAATCGCCTTATCTCCAGGCCCTCCATCATTTTTCTTAAGTCTTCTTCTTCCTGCCGTCTTCTCTCTTGTTCTTCTTTTTCTTCCTGTCGTCTTCTCTCTTGTTCTTCTCTTTCTTCTTGTCGTTTTCTTTCTTGAGCTTCCATATTTTTTCTCTGTTCGTCTTTCTCTTCTTGTCGTGTTCTCTCTTGTTTTTCGTTTTCATCCTGTCGTCTTCTTTCTTGATCTTCCATGATTTTTCTCTGTTCTTCCGTTTGTTGCACCAATGCTGCAAGTAAGTCTTGTATTTGTTTCTCCGTCATACTTCTTATTATTGGCATTAACTCACAACATGTAAATCAATTCAAAATAAAGTTTACTACACTATAATGTCCATAAAATGTATCTATTACGTCTATTTTAATAATGAAATGTTCCAGAAAAATATCGAAACAGTTCTAGAATGTCTTATTTAGAGTCTATACTACTTTTGTTTTGACGAAATTCACTTGTCTCCACTAACTGCGCAATGGAATGTTCCAGGAAAATCTCGAAATAGCACTAGAAAGTCTTATTTAGAGTTCATGTTACTTTTGTGTTGACAAAATTCACTTATCTCCACTAATTGTGCAATGGAATATTCGAGAACCTTCACGAAATATTACTAATGAGACTTGTTTTGAGTCAATAACACGTTTCCGTTAATACAGTTTACGCATCTTCTGTAGTTTCCAAATCGAATGTTCTAGAATTGTTACTAAAAATCACTTATAACACGTTCCTGTCGACACAATTCACGTATATCCTGTAAATTCCAAATAAAATGTTCTAGAATTTTCCCGAAATTGCACTAGTAGTCCTTTTTCTCAGTCTACAACACGTTATTATTAGCGGCACTCGCGTATTTGCAGCCATTTCTAAATCGAATGTTCTAGAAACTTCTCGAAATTCCACTTTAGAGTCACTGTTCAGTCCAGAAATAGTCCTCCAAACACTGTCCAGTAGCTTAATTCTCCATGTTACCACAAATTTCTGAGAAGAACACTGTAGAACCTTTTCGAATATTCCAGAAATTTCTCTTCCAATCCACTTCCGACACAAAATTTGTTACGTGTTTGCTATCCACACAAACACCTATACTCGTAGATTCATTGATTGAAAGTCCAGGTAACACTTACTCACTACTTTATGTACTAATTAACAATTAACAACAATAGAATAATTTCTGTCTTAACTATAATCACCCTTGAACACTTATAAGTCTCTTTCTTATTTCTTCTTTACTCGTTCACGTTCAAATTAAGACTGAGTCTCTGCCCACCGTGCGTCTTATTTATGCATCCATTCACACGGTCTAGAACATTCCAGAATATTCCCGGTCATTCTCGTACAATTGTAGTCTCATCTAACCAGTCTACACAGTCTAGTGGCATAACAATATTATTACAAATTTTAGTAGCATCTTCTACAATACGTCATTACTATAACCATACATTGTAGTACAAATTTAAACACCGAAATTGAGCAAGTCACTCTTTTTTTTGCAAATTTTTGCAATATTATGTGCAAGTAACCTAATAATTTGTAGTTTAATTTTACTACAATTTGTTCTTGTCTCTGTTTGCATCATAATTTGTAGTAAAATTCCATACAATCGTTGTAGTATTTATAACGATACTTTTTCCCTGTACAATTCATAAATATTTTATACCATAAAAAGTGAGATAACGCAAGACAAAATCTATATTTCGTACAAATATATATTTTCTGACTGTGTCTTTGAAACGTTTGATCCTATGATATACACTTCAGAATATTTTTTTAGAGAAATTAATTGTTATCTTCAATATTAGTAAAAGAATAGAACTAGATGACAGATGAGGCACCTTTTCCAGATTTCTGCAAATTTGCTTTTTCTATTCCAAATTTTCGACGTCTACTATTAAATACATAATTTTATATGCTGCTGAATGTGAGAATAATAACTTTTTTATGGTTTAATTATTTATATGAAACCCGATTAACGAATTAGAGCTAGCCATTCGTTTGGAAGGAACAAAAATGTCAAGTGAACAAAGACCATACGTTGAGAGTTACGAGTATATGACTAAAAATGGGTACAGTGATCAGGATAAAAACATATAATAGGAGGAGGATAGGATAGGGATAAATGAAACAAGTGAATGTAGCTTCACGCGACATTAACCTGTTAGAACGCAGTGCTACTCCAGAATTGTCTGCAATTAATTCCTATATACGATGTCCGAAATTATTATCTGCAAAGTGAATCTGCTAAAAGTTGTTATTTATTTTGGAGCGAGGAATATCTGTTACTAATTTTATAGATAAAATTGTATACCTAGAGTATAACAAAATAAAAATAACTATTAACGAGGTAAAAAAAAATTACAAATAAAATTAATTTAAAAAAATACTGCAGGTATATACTTATCACAAATCTCAAAGAAATTGTTAGCAAGACAGTTTAGAATTTGCCAACAAAATTACAAAAAAATCAAATAAATGCAATAAAATAACTGCGTTTTCACGTAAAGAAATAAAAAAGAATGATGTTTCGGCAGAACACCCTGTATATATATATTTATGTGATATATTAATTATTTTGTATTTTAGAAAAGTCACAATTTATTTTAAGTACATACGAATTAATTAATATTATATTTTCTTTGCCCATATGGACTTCTTAAAATAGATAGTTTTTTTTGTTTTTTTTTTTTATTACTTTTTGTTTCGCGGTTACTGGTTGCAGGCGACAACACCGCGAGGAAGAGAGAATTCAATATCAAGCCGTGATAATAGATACACGCATCTCATCGCTTTAAATAATAAACTGTTATTCATCATTTTTCTTTTTTAGTATTTTGTGCATTGTGCTCCCATTCTTGGAATTCCTCCTGCTACTGGTTGCAACCATATCCCATACTGCACCGACCGAGCTGCATTAGAAATTGGTAAAACACATTGCAACCGCACGCTATTTTTATTTAGGTTTTCTTTCTCTAAGAATACTAAAAAACAATACAGTCCATTTTCAACCGTTTAAATGATAATTCTATAAAATAGCACCTCGTCCGAGATGTGTTGACATAGAATTCATAGAAAATAGCAGCAAATTATTATCATTAAGTAATCCTAGATGACATATTTACAACTTAGTTTTTGATACTGGAGAATTTCCTTATTAATATCTGTATTTTTTTCACGTGTGAAATACACAAAGTAATCGGTACCGTATCGTATATATCTAGTATAGTATATTAAAAGTATACTAGATTTAAAGAATGCTTTGGATCCATTGAATACTGCAGAACATGCACTAAAATAATAATGAACTTTCGCACGATATTTGTAAATTTTATCTAAAGAATACCGCATCCATGTTTTTCTCATATTCCTTTGAGTATCTAAGTTTAACTTCACTTTGTAGTATCTTCCGTTTCTGATATACAGGGTGTAGGTTTTGCATTTTTTTTCCTCATTTTTTATGGAAGTTAAAGATATTTCAATAACGAGAACATTTCTGCATTACTGTTGTTTTTTTAATAACTCTTTAGTTGAATGAGTGTCCATTATATTTAAAAGAAAAGTAACCGCTGATTTTTTCTTTGTATATTTTTCAATTCTACTGTTCCTATTGTTTTATAAAAAAAAATATTTTTGTAACATTTCGATAAAATAATACAACTTTTGAATTCGTACACCATGATTTGTATGAAAAAAAATTCAAATTTCCGTTCTCTCAAGTTTGTCAGGGGATATCTTTATTAAATTTCAAATAATTTTCAGAATGACCATGACATCTTTTTTTACAAAATTGTGTTTTTAAAAGCTTTTAGTTGGAATCTTAGTTACTGACGAATAAAATAATTTTTGAAAATGAATTTAACACTACTGATTTAAAATACAACACAAAGTACAGAATTAAGAAACTCAACACAATTTTAACACAATAAAGCGTAAAACATATATACATAATCATAACCAGTAGATGTCAAAACATAGAAATTATAATTGTAGGGGCTACTCAAAATATAGACGGCCCAATTGCCACAAAGGAGACCGCCCATCTCAACACGTTTTTGACATCTCTTATATATCAAATTTATGACAGCTATGCCAATACTTTTTCAACTCATTACTAAAGCTGGCAAGGCGTGTGGCGGGACATAGGCGTACGCACCATAATAAGTATAATAAAAGAAATGACCTACTATGCGATTCAAATATATTAGCTTTCAGTTTGAGTGCGAATTACAAAAAAAACTAACGGTCTAAAAACTTTTGAAAAATTAGGTTTTATTGCTTGGACATGTGTCAATATTCTGTAATAGCATTAACATTTTATTTTTTAAACTTACTAAATTTCGTATTATTATATCTAAAAATGCACCCTTTTTTACGTGATCTCTGGACACATTTATGTTTAATTACGTATGAGTTCATGAATTATTAAAATATTTGAACAAAATTTGGAGTGTAGATAAAAACATATGTTTATTTTCACACTATGTGAAAAAATTAAAAGAAAAACAAAATAAAAACAGAAAAATTTTAAATATATTTTGTGGCATCACTGTGTATCTTAAACGAAGCAATTTGTAAGTACATTTTTTTTACAACAAACAGGTTTCAATGTCTGGAGAATCAATGTATAAAAAATCTCAACGGAAAGTCCAGAAATAAATAAATAAGCGAAAACGGTTGAGTTTCTCCTACTCCGATTATGCTTTTTCTTGTGGTATTTCGGTAATTTTTGATAAAACTATAATTTGTTCATAGAACCGCTAATTGTTGTGCAACTGTTATCTTATGTGAAAATATTTTAATTATATTATTAACAATAATAAAAATATCAATTAGCAAAATTTTTTTTAAAACTAAACAACTAAAAGTTGTTTCGTTATGCAAAGGACGACAAGTCTACAGAAAGGTCTATGTTATAACTCATGGAAATTTCAAGTAGTTTTGTCAGTTAGTTTTTTGAGAAAATAATTCGCAAATGCCGTTATATCGAAAATGATACCGAAATTCGGTACATCTTTTATATTATTATTCAATATTTCAAAAACTGTAAAACCCATTTTCATAAAATTTTGGCAAACTATAGTAAACAGTATATGTACTAATATGTGAAAAGATTGTCTAAATCGGTTGTCTAGTTTTTTCCGTAGGCGTTTAAAGTGAGGGCTAAATTCATTTGAATCGCATAATAGTAATAAAAGCAATAACCTGTTACAATTTATAACAATGTATGCACAACTTACCCTCTTAATTAGTTTGATGAACTAGCTTGGTTATCATAAATTGGAGAAGATGTGTAAAAACTTTGTAGCATCAGGTATGTTTCTATGGTGATGAGTGATGTTCGCTGTGGTGAAAAAATATGCTTATGTTTTGATCAATAGGTTCGTTCGATATCTATTGATATAATACAGGCATACTTAAATTAATCTCTGAACGATCTGGAGATGCACCAACAGTACCATCACTAATTTGTCTTAATCTGGTAACACCGATATCTTACTTTAACACACGTGCGAACTTTTCTCTAATGCGCTCATTTTTTGCGTCACCTATGCGTGTAGCAATCGATTTACTTCCTCCACTATTTGCAATAACTCCGCTAACGGGAACGCACTGTTTTGTAAGCTTTTCATGGCATCATGTAATCTTTTATAGTTCTTGTGAATAGTTTTTAAAGCTGTTTCAACGGAAATATCTTCGAATTTTTTCTAGCTTTCCTTAAGAGCTGCAGCCTCATCAGGATTAAATTGTAGTGTCACAACTTTTATTTATTGTAAATATTCAGCATAATAAAAATCTGCCTTCAACCGTGTTCCTCAACGTGTAAGAATCGGCCGTGGTTATGTGTTGACGAGACGACAGATTGCAAAAAAATTCTATTTTAAATATAATACATATACTGGACCCTCTTAAATCGACATTTCCACTGTTACTAGGTAGCAAGAGACTGAGTGTACTGGCAAAACAATTACGCGGGTGGTGCTGGAGCCGTTAGAATAATTTGACCTGTCAACAAGTCAAGTGTTGAGGTTTGTGACCGATGGTGTCGCGACAATGCGTTTGCGATTGTAGGTTGGTACATGTTACGTGTAAAGTGCATGCTTTACATATTGTGGAAAAAACTATTCGACAAGGTTTTCTAGAGCTAGATGCATTAATAGCAAGTACAGAAAAAGTGTTTCTTAAATCTTCTAAATGTCTTCGTACATTTCGCAGCAAGTGTCCCGGTATTCCCCAGTCACTACAGCCGAATCTTACAGGTTGGGGAACATGGTTGAAGGCAGCTTTTTATTATGCTGAATATTTACGACAAATAAAAGCTGTGATACTAGAATTCAATCCTGACGAGGCTGCAGCTATTAAGTAAGGCCAGACAAAATTCGAAGATATTTCTGTTGAAACAGTTTTAAAAACTATTTACAAGATTTCATGATGCCATAAAATACTTACAAAACAGTGCGTTGTCGTTAGCGGAGTTACTGCAAATAGTGGACGAAGTAAATCGACTGCTACACGCTCTAGGTGACGCAAAAAAAAATGAGCGGATTAGAGAAAAGTTTGCAAGTGTGAAAGCAAAACACCGGTTTTACCAGATTAAGACAAATTTCTGATGGTACTGATGATGCATCTCCAGATCCGTTAAGTGTGGTCAAAGACTAATTTAAGTATG